>MU277286.1:19610-39153 GCA_022160305.1 Artomyces pyxidatus | reverse complement strand
GGCCCGACTTTCGGCACCCAGCAGACCCTTGAGCCACAGATAACACCGGCCGAGGGGCCGAGACACCGAGTTTATACAAATCTCATGCCGGAGGATAGGCTCGGACACAGCCGGTACTTTCGAGCTCCGCAGGCTCCACTCAGTACCGGCTGGGCTCACTCGGGGGGTTTTTGGCGGGCCCGCCAAATTCAGTGCGCGACTTAGAATTTTCGCGCGTTTGCTCACACACGCGTGTCTGCGGCGTTCTCGTTCGCTCGCTCGCTCGATGCTCACTCACTCTCCACTCTTCAAACTTGGCATATATGTTGATTTGGATACACTGGTAAAGTGCGATTATTTTCACAATTTAAGGGCCATCCTCACTGTCAGATTTTGCAATACCATCAACACCAACATCACTGTCGTAGTTCTTCTCCTCGTCGACATTGTGATCATCCCATGGTTCCTTATAGTCGTCCATGTCAAGTGCAACATCCTCGGGACTCACCAGATTCAGCTTCGGACCTATTCCATCATCATCGTCCATGTCCGACTCTGCCGAAGCGTTCCCTTCATCGCCGTCGGTGTCTGCATCCAGTTCGTCACACGGCGCGCTCGAGGGTGGTTCTCTGGCGTCATTGGCTGGATGGTGGGTTTGATACAAAGGAGCTTGACATGGTGGACATGCCAGGGGTACTTACCTGCCGCACTGGCGTCGTTAGCTGAGCTGACCGGTGTGGGCGCCACACTCATGGCCGCCGCAAGCTGAGACCCACCGACCAAGGGCGGAACACGTCGACGACGTTGCAACGTGGCGAAGGTTTCGTTGACCTCGGTCAAAGGGTTCGTGCTGCCCCATGTGAGCGCCGTAAGGCCTGCAACGATGACATTGCGAGCGGGCGTGTCGTCCGAGTTGCTCTCTATAAACGCCGTGGTGCGCGAGGCTCCCATTATTTCATCTATGTCGTCGGTGAGGTCTGTCTCTGCATGTCGATTATCCTGTTTGGCATCGAGAGAGGCGTTGATCTCGGTTGCGAGCCGGCGTAGGATTTCGACACAGGGAGAAGTCGTGGCGAGCCCAGTCGACCTCATACCCATCTTATACACCAACAGGAGCTTATTATTGATTATCATCTACAGCTCAATGTTACTCTTTTACAATATGATGTGTGTAGACAAGTGAGCGAGTGAGGTGTGAAGAGGGAATGGATCGCTTGAGTGAGAGGCGCGCCGCGCGTCGCGATTTTTTCTAAGTCGCGCACTGAATTTGGCGGACCCGCCAAAATCGCCCCGAGTGTGCCCAGGCTGTGTAGAGCCAGCTCGGCTTGCCCGGCTGTTTCTGTCTCCGTTTCAAACAGCCGGGCAAGTCCGCAGATGACTAAGCTCTACACAGCCCTGGTTATCACGAGGCTAGCCGGAGGAAGCTCGAGGAAGTGTGAGCTTACCGTAACGGGAAAGCTTATGTAACTCCCTTTGGCTGACTCTGTGATATATTTGGACATGCACCGGCGCCCTTCTTAATTAAATTTGACACCCAACGAACTCCTTGGACGAAAAGGAGTCGATTGGTGATTTTTCTGTGATTTGTAAGCCTTAAATAGGGGGGTGGCCAAATTTTTGAGGGTTCCTAACCTTGATTTGGCATTTCTCGGGGAACGGCTCGTGGAATTTGGACAAATAAAATACGAGGAGCATCCTCCGAATGAGTAGAATACATTCCGATACTTTTCGGAGTCTAAAAAAATAGGTCACCAAACTTGTTGACTTTGGCTGTCCGGGACTGTAAACCTAGCCTATACGGCATAGGCACTGCAGCAGGCGTCAAGACACGGCGGCCAGGACGTCGATCGCGAGGAGAATACGCCGAGGACGTAAGGATAGGAACGCTGCGAGTAGTAAATCCGTCGTCAGAACAAGGCGGGCGTCGGTACGTTTGGGCCACGTCAGACGTGTCGTGTATGTACAAGTCTTCGTGTCGAAGCCAGCGTCGATTCTCGCATCGAAGCGTGTAGATCGGGACGTAACTGTGCCCAGGACGGCATCGCCCCGCACCTCCTATGTCACGCACAGGGCGAGGTGTCCATCGGGACACGCATCTGAGCGCGGGGGCAGCGGGGGCGTGCTCGCACCCAAGTTGGTGCTGCTGGGTCCCGGGAAGCATGCGTCTGCAGATCGAAGGCCAGTGCCGTAAGTGCTGCCGTCAACGCTTCGGGCAGCACACAGTGGTTCCAGCAAGCCAAGTCGCGGTAGCCCTCGCCTGTCCCGTGCCGGGGCAGAGTCCGGGGCGTCGAGATGGTGTGCGTCGGAGGGCGGCGAGGCAGGGGCGCTGCGCCATCTCGCACACATGTGTGCACGTTCATGCCCAAGGCTCGCAGCCCACTCGCCCCTCTGCGCGCGTGCGCGCAGCACAGGGTGCCCGCCAGCCGCATCCGACCCTCTGCAGGCCACAGAAGCAGCCCTGGTCCCGTTATCGCGCGCGGTTTCGCCGGGTCGGCCGACGCGGATCGGGCCCGGGCGCAGGAACGCTTCTGGGCCAACCTTAAAGCCTGTAAGGCAAATCGCCTGCATCTGCGCGCGGGGATTCCGTCACGGTGGGGCCGCGTTCACGTCAAGATAAGCTGCACGCCTGCAGCGAAGCGCGGAAGCTCGCAGCGTAGGGACAGCGGCGCGCCGGGCTCGCAGCGCGGAGATGAGTGCTGGTATGCAGGGCGCGAGGTGCGCCTCGCGGACGTGTATGGCTGGACGTCGCCTGCGCGGCGGCGGACCCGCCGGAGATGCGCGAGGTGCGAGCGAGCATTCATGAGGCTCGCAGGAGGCGGGCGGCACTTACTGGTTGTATGCTGCGCTGCGCGCAGCGCGTGAATGTTGGAGCAGGAAGACGGGAAGGCAGGGCGCGGGGCAACCCCGGCGCACGAGCTGCTGCCTGCAGATTTCATTTGGGACTGCACCTGGGAAGTGCCGCGTCAGCACGGACACATGTGCGTTGCCCGCCGGATCGAGTAGCAGCGCGTCTCGACGCTGACAGCGAGACGAGGCAGGCCTCAGGAGGTTTATTGAGGCCGACGGGAACGCCGCCTCGCGCTTGGGAATGCCGCTGTCTGTGATTGGGCGGGGACGGCTCGGACTCTGAGGCATCAATCAGCAGGCGCCCCTAGATGATTCATAGTTGCGACGTTCCTTGCGCGGGTCGGAGGTGTGCGAACGCGCGAGGTGCGCGGTGTTGTGATGTGTGTTCGTGATCGCGCAAGAGGCGGAGTTGGCCTGGCGCACAGCCACGCGTGCTGTCCCACGGCTCGAGAATGTGCGAGTCGGGTGTAAGATCGTGCTTGGGAGCGAGGCTAATTCGTTCTTCCCATCATTCATTGATGCAGTAGACGGTTCACATCCTTGATGATGTATTGGGTCTCATTACAGCGAGGGAGAGGCGGTTCTTGCGAAGATCTTGGCCCATCCAAGCTGCTTGGCCTCCTTGCGTGTCCACATGTCGATTCTCTGAAGCGGTAGTGGGAATAGCATGGGACTGGTGCGTGAGTACTTGCAGGGTTCACCGTTCAAGAAGGTTTATTCGCGCGCATACTGATTCGCGTTCGCCTCCCAGCCTCCAAGGCATGTGTTATCCTCGCAATTCTTTCAGCACCGAACCTCTTGTTCTTCGTTTTGGGAGCAAGTCGATAGTAATCGGCTACTGGTGAGACCCCGGTATCACTATGCGTTTTATCAGCGGTGCGGAACATTTACTGAAAAAGCAAGAGCCTTCAGGAGCTGATCAGTGTGATTAACGGCTATCAATAGACGCGTTTTGGACGCGTTCGTCAGACGCGACGAGATCTCGTGATATGCAAGTAGTATCACGTGGCTGCTACCCCCCGCGCCGGCGCGGACCGCCACGACGCGCGAGCTCGCCTGCCGACAAGATCGCAGAGCTGTCTGTCTACCGAGCTTGAGGCCATCCGTTTTACCTTTCCATCGTCTGCCTTGGTGCCATCACTCTCCAGACAGTTGACCCCGGTGTAGCCATCTTGGTGGGTCAGGATCATTCGACTTCATTCACGCAGACTCCAAGACCGACATCCAACGGGAGTAGTCACGGTATACCTTGCGAGCTTCAGTGCGAGCTACTAGCTCGCACGTCTTCCTAAGGTAACCATGGATGTCGTCAAAGCAGTGGAGACGTACATTACAAAGATGGTGTCCGTCCCCTCTGCAATGAAGGTGTTTCTCCTCGACTCGCATACGGTGTGTCTTCCTGTCCTGCTTGCCCCGCAGTCACGCATAACTAACCTGCAAGTAGACGCCCATTGTCTCCCTCGCCTCGACGCAGTCGACGTTGCTCTCGCATCAAGTGTATCTGACCGACCGCATCGACAACAAGAAGCGCGACCGCATGGCGCACATGAAGTGCGTGTGCTTCCTGCGCAACAGCGAGGAGAGCCTCGGCGCGCTCGAGGCGGAGCTCAAGGAGCCCAAGTACGGCGAATACTACCTGTGTCAGTGGCCTGTCCCGCGCGTCCAGGCGTGGCAGCTGACGTCCGCGCGCAGACTTCAGCAACATCCTCAGCAAGACCGCCATCGAGCGCCTGGCCGACGCGGACGAGTATGAGGCGGTGCGCGAGGTGCAGGTGCGTGGTGTGCCGTTCACGCGCGCCCACATGCTCATCGGCGCGCCTGCAGGAATTCTTCGCGGACTACGCGCCCTTGCTACCTTCGCTCTTCTCGCTCAACTACACGCCATCGCCGACCACCCCCTTATATGCGTCTTCGCCCAGCACATGGGACCCGCGGGCGCTCGAGTACCACGTCCAGGGCCTCGTGTCTGTGCTGCTCAGCCTCAAGAAGAAGCCTGTCATACGCTACGAGCGTATGAGCAGCATGGCGAAGAAGCTCGCGGTTGAGCTGCAGGTGAGCGCTTTCGCAGAGTCCTCCGTGGACGGGCGCTCACCCGCCCTAGCACCGCGTGCAAGCCGAGTCGCAGCTCTTCGATTTCCGGCTGACGCAGGTCCCGCCACTGTTACTCATCCTCGACCGGCGCAACGACCCCGTGACGCCGATGCTCTCGCAGTGGACGTACCAGGCGATGGTGCACGAGTTATTTGGCATCCAGAACGGGCGCGTCGACATGAGCCGCGTGCCGGACATCCGCCCAGAGCTCTCGGTGCGTGCCATGGCCGTTATTCTGCGCTGCGCCCACTGACAGCCCCCCACAGGAGATCACGCTGACAACCGCAACGGACCCGTTCTTCCAGGCGCACCACCTCGCGACGTTCGGCGACCTCGGGCAGTCGCTCAAGTCGTACGTGCAGTCGTACCAGGCGCGCTCGCTCGCGCAGCAGCCGTCGTCGATCAACTCGATCGCGGACATGAAGCGCTTCGTCGAGGAGTACCCGGAGTTCCGCAAGCTCGGAGGGAACGTGAGCAAGCATGTCGCGCTGGTGGGCGAGCTCAGCCGGCTCGTGGGGCGTGACAAGCTGTTGGAACTGGGCGAGGTCGAGCAGGGCCTGGCGGCGCGCGCCGGTGCAGATCTCAAGGTACGCGGTTTTGCACTTGGTGTGTCTGCGTCGAAGGGTGGGCGTTGACGGGAATAGAGCGTGCAAATGTTCATTGCGGACAGCACAATTTCGCCTAGGAATAAGCTTAGGCTTGTCATTTTGTATGCGCTGCGGTACCAGAAGACCCAGGCAAGCAACATTGCGAATCTCATCAACCTTGCACTGCAAAACGGTGTGCGACGAGAGGATGCACGTGTAAGTGTAGTTTTCACCGTTATGATCACTGTGACTGACATAGGTCGTAGCTGGTGTATGCCCTATTGAATATTGCTGGCGCTGATCAACGACAAGACGATTTATATTCAACAGAATCATTACTTGCTCTGGGTCGTTCTGCACTGAAAGGTTTGAAGGTCAGTGACATCGCATTCTTCTTGAGAATTGTCATCCATGGATGAGCAGGGTGTGGAGAATGTTTACATGCAACATACGCCCAATCTGTCTACGACACTGGAGAACCTCTTCAAGGGTCGACTAAAAGAGACGAATCATCCTTTCCTCGAGTCGTCAGGACCTAACGCAGGCTTGCAACGGTACGCAGGTTAGCGATGTGATGTCACACAACCTCATCTTACCATGTCCACAGACCACAGGATGTCATCATTTTCATGATCGGAGGCACCACCTACGAAGAAGCCAGGACAGTGTCTCTACTCAACCAAGATTCGGCATCCAGCGGGACTCGGCTACTCCTAGGCGGTACCTGCGTACACAACTCATCAAGGTATACCTCTAGCGACACATCCGATTTCCCTCATACTGACTGCTTCCTAGCTTCCTTGAGATGATCAGCTCGGCTGCGGCGAGCTTCCCTCCCGCGGTGTACGAGCCGCCACCAGAATCCGCGTCCAACGCGCCGGCGCTGAATCTGAACATCGGGAGCGTGGGGGTCAGTCTCGGAGGGGCTGCAGGGACAGGGGTGTACCGGACGAGCGGGGAGAACAACGGGGTGCAGGTCGACGGGATCCGGGACGGTATGCGCAATCTCATTGGGAAGGTGAAGCAGGGCGTGGACCGGATTGGTCTGCAATGAGCTGTCGGGAGGCGGTCATGTTACAGTATTCTAATTTATTTTGTCATGCGCCTTGCATACGTGGCCTCTGCGGTCGGATGTTGGCAAAACATCGGTTGACGGTGAAGAACAGAGCTTTTTGGAGGAGACGAAGCCACGAAGCGCCGCATAAGCGTGATGCAGCAGCGGCACATGATGCGGTCGCGGCTTGGTCGCGGCGCGGACACGTAGCACTTTCTGACCCGCCATCCATACTCCTCGCACTCATTTATCCCTCGGGCGCGTTTCTCCTTTACTTTTCTCTTCTCCGTCACTGGGCAGACGGTTTCTATTTCTTCTGGCACTTGCTCTACCCGGCCTCGGTACACACCCTCAAGATGCCAGCGAAGGGGCTCTTCAGCGGTCTCAAGGGCATGGATGCCTTTGGGAAGGTGCGGCTCTTGCGGTCTTCGGTCTCGCTCTGCGCTGACAGAAAGCGTTAGACCATGGAGGACGTGAAGGTCAGGACGCGAACGGGCGCGTTCCGTGCGTATACCAGTCAGTTCATGCCGGTGCTTTCCAGTGCTGAGCGATTGGGCGTGCATTAGTGACACTGGTCTCGGTCGCCATTATCTTGGCATTTACGACGATGGAATTCTTCGACTACCGACGGGTGGTCGTCGACACCTCAGTCGTGGTCGACAGGAGTCGGGGAGAGAAGCTGACGGTGCACCTGAATGTGACCTTCCCAAGAGTACCATGCTACCGTGAGTATACAACTTTTCTTTCTCTTTGTACAGCACTGGGTTATATTTGTTTTCTGCCTCGCGCTCTGTGAACTACGGGCCTCGTCCCTCGCGGCTGATACTCGCTCCTTCTCACACCTGTCCAAATTTCTGTGGGACATCCGTTCACCCTTCCATTGCTGACACGCGTATGGTCTATTTACAGTACTATCCCTTGACGTTATGGACATCTCAGGCGAGACTCAGCGCGACATCTCACACCATGTGCTCAAAAACCGCCTAACACCCGAGGGCGTCATGGTTCGCGACTCGCAAATAACAGAACTCCGCAACGACATCGACAAGCTCAACGAGCAGCGCTCGTCCGGGTACTGTGGCTCCTGCTACGGCGGCGACCCGCCAGAGAGCGGCTGCTGCAACTCGTGCGACTCCGTGCGCGAGGCGTACGTTGCCAAGGGCTGGAGCTTTGGCAACCCCAGCGCGATCGAGCAGTGCGTGGAGGAGCACTGGTCCGAGCGCATCGCAGAGCAGTCGTCCGAGGGCTGTAACATCGCCGGGCGCGTGCGCGTGAACAAGGTCATCGGCAACATCCACCTCTCGCCAGGCAAGTCGTTCCAGTCCGCGCAGTCGTCCATCTACGAGCTCGTGCCGTACCTCAAGAACGACGGGAACCGGCACGACTTCAGCCACACGGTGCACTTGTTCGCGTTCAGCGCAGACGACGAGCTCGATGTGCAGAAGGCGAAGCTGAGCAGGGACATGAAGGCGCGCATGGGCCTCTCGGCGAATCCGCTTGACGGACACCTCGCGCGGACGTCCAAGGCGCAGTATATGTTCCAGTACTTCTTGAAGGTCGTGCCGACACGCTTTGTGTCGCTCAACGGCGAGGCGGTCAACGCGCACCAGTTCAGTGTCACGCACTTTGAGCGTGACCTCTCGACTGGGTACGGTGGAGTCGATCAGGGCGTGGCAGTTTCGCACGGCGGATCCGGGATTCCAGGTGAGTCCTTGTGCGTATCGAACAGCGGCTTTGGTGGTAACGTGTCCATACAGGCGCATTCTTCAATTACGAAATTTCGCCCATCAACGTCGTCCACGAAGAAACGCGCCAGTCCTTCGCGCATTTCCTGACATCGTAGGTTTACCCTCCCTTTCGTGGGTTCCCTTCTCACTCCTTGCCAGAACATGTGCGATCGTCGGTGGTGTCCTCACCGTTGCGTCGATCCTCGACAGCGTCCTCTTCGCAACGCAGCGTAGCTTGAAAAAGAGCGCAATGGCGAATGGCAATGGGCATGCGAGTGGAAAGCTGATGTGATGTGGGTGTGTACAGAGACATGTGCGTTGTCGTCGAGATTGGGGTGGATGTGGCATGACTGTATCGATATTCTCGTGCTTGCGTTGCTATAAGAGACATTTAAGGATATTTATCGTGTTTTTATGCATGCCGTGAGCTTCGTCGATCCTTAGCTCACCTGGCAGGTCTAACGATTGTGCAATGGACGGGTGCGGGTAAATGTGTAAGAAAACTCTACGTTATTTTCGTTTTCTTGGTTTTGTGGTGTTCCCATCGCCGATGTCAGTGGCAGCCTTGCGCTTCCTCGCAGCTGCTGAGGTGGTGGGCGGTTTTTGCACTGCTGCTGCCGCGGTATTTGTGATACTCTTCGGTCGCGCGGGCACAACGCGATGCGAGCCGTAGATCTCCTCAGGATTATCCTGTGCAAGCATCATGATCCAGTGAGACTGGATAATATATTATTTTTGCGTACCTCAGCGCCCATCCTCAGCTCATCGTCCTCGTCATCTTCCTGGACCACTCTTCGTCGCGCCTTTGCCCGCGAGGCTTGCCTCGAAACAGCCGTCGCAGCCTCCGCCTCAGCCGCCTCACCCTCGTTTTCGTCCACATAATCGCCGCTTTCGTCCCCATCTCCCTCTTCGTCCGATGCGCCATGTCTACTCCTCGAGCGCGCACCGACCTTCTTGCGCTTCGCGGGCGGCACGGACGGGCCTGCCCCG
Organism: Artomyces pyxidatus; assembly: GCA_022160305.1. Lineage (NCBI taxonomy): Eukaryota > Fungi > Basidiomycota > Agaricomycetes > Russulales > Auriscalpiaceae > Artomyces > Artomyces pyxidatus. The sequence continues at coordinate 29,878 of MU277286.1, read as the reverse complement.
CCCAGGTTCTCTTCGAACTCCGGATCCCATTCTTCCTCTTTCACCGGCACCTCGATGACAGCCTGCACCCGTCTAATCACCCGTGTCGAGTTGGGCGCCACCGAGCGTGCATCCGTGTCCATGCGGGGCTTCTTGGCGGACGAGAGGTGCGTCTTTCCGGGCGGCAGCGCATGCGCAGACGAAGTGGACGCGCGCTTGGTAGCGGTGGAAGCGGTCGACGGTTCCCCATAGTCGGCGAGTGTGCGCTTCGGTGTGTACGGGGCATGTGCCTGCGGTGGTAATGAGCGCACGCCCAAACACACCAGATGAGAAGAGATATGGGACGAACGGTGGGCTCCGATACGACCAGCTGCTCGAGGCGCGCGGCGAGACGTGCGCGCTCATGGTCGACGCGTAGGAACTGCTCCTTCCAGTCTTGGATCTCTCCGCGCGACGTCTCCTGCAGGCGCAGGCATTGCTCCTTCCATTGTTGCGCCTCTCGGCGGAGCTGGGCGACAAGTTCCGCCTGGTGGGCATTCTGCTCGAGTTGGCAGCATTAGGGGATGAAGCATGTGGACGGAATGCAGGCGTACCACGATGTCGGCCTTGTCGACCTAGTGTGTGATCCTTGCGTTAGCTGGTGGACGGCTGGCGGGGAAGAACACAGATCGCACCTCGCCCTTCCACTTCTCAAGCTCCTGCTTCCAGCTCTGCTCTTGCTTCTTTGTCTCGTAAACGGCGGCGACGGCATCGTCGCGCTCCTGCCTAACTATGCGGATATCCTCTTCCGCCCGTGCGAGCTGGACACGGGAACCTTGCTCATAGGCTCGCAGCTATCAACGATGCCCCAGAAATCAGCTCGTTGAGATCGGAATGACACACATGATTAGCGTACAGCTGTTACTGTGGAATGGGATATAGATTTCAGAGCTTCTGCTAGTACAATAGACGGTTCTGTCATGATGTCTCGAGGAAGCCGGTTTTGTTGTTGTCGTTCCAGGTTAGTTCCAGGGATGAGAGATGTTGCGCTCTGCTTGCAGTGGTGGCCGACTAGGGGGATGTCGATGTGGACGTTCGCTTCAAGCGCGAGTGAGAGCTGGCTGCTGTCACACGCGCGCCTCCGACGCGCCGAGTCTCGTGACCGGTCGGGATTTCGCACGGCATTTCGGGCGCACGTCGCACTAGTACTAGTAGTAGTACTGGCGGCGGCACGTAGGAGCTTTCTGACCTTCATTGGCATACTTACATACAGATGAGCAGCTCGCAAGATGACTGGTATGACCGGGTAGCCTGCTACATCAAGCTCCAGCACATTGAATTTCATTATTGAACACGCTCTCTTCGTATGCATGCACTGTGGACGCCTCCCCGTCTCAACAGCACTCGTGTACCGCGTCTTGTTTCCTACAAGGCAAACATCCACCTTTCGGTGGCCCACGTAAGGATGTCCTAAATTACGGTTTACCTCTTTCAAGTCGCCTCAGGAAGGCGATGTACCCGATGACTCGTTGGAAGGAGAGATGGACCAGGAGCCACAGCATGGCTATTACGACGAGGTGCGTTTCCGATGCTTCGGTTCACGGGACTTGAAAAATCCGATCCTTCGTGGAAGATTGTTCATTATGCCAGTGAACCTCCTCCGATGATCACCTGTAGAGGCGCTGAGTAACTGAGGACGACGCAGAGCAACCCGCGGCGCACGGGTAAGTCGAGCACACACCCTTCGGGTCGCTGACTCGTGTACGCAAGCCGTGGCCACCTTTGGCGATCGCATGATGCCCGCAAATGGTAGACTCTGTGCTGTGCACGAGGGATGCCCAGCGTCACTTAATCTGAGTTACGGCGCGACATGGGCGGATGCGGAAACACTCTCTAGGTGCTGTGGCGTCGCTCACGGCACGCAGACTTGCCCTCCTCCGGATTATCGAGGCGCGGCAGGGTGCTCACGTTTCGTTCGGCATGGTGTGCTGAACTTACGCTGCAGACGATGTTTTACGGGAGGATGCGCGCGTGAGTGTGTCTCTATCACTTCCGTTCGACGGATATTTCAGCTGAGGTATGAGATTAGTAGCTGGTACTAATCAACAGCAAGAGCCTGTCCTGTACAGAGTCTTCGCCTGCTCTAGATCGTTCTGCACTGAAAGTCGAAGGTCAGTGATCCCTAGTGCCCACAAACTGTGTCTTTGACAAAGCGACAGCAGAGAAGAGCGCAGACAGATTTGTCCAAGATGCTGGTGGAATCGTTGAAAGGTGGAGTCAATTCTCAGTTGTTCGAGTGGGCAGATAACTCGCAGGCTTGCAGCGGTACGTGGTCTACTGATATCTTCTCGGACCTCTCTTATTATATGCCTATAGACCACAGGACGCAACACTCTAGACGATCGAAGGCGCGCGAAGATTCACTCCTAGGCTGTACACTCGTCATCAAGGTACGTATATAGCGACCTATTGCATATCGTACTCACTACTTCTCAGCTTCCCGGAATTGAGCCTCCCGCCTCGGGTGGACTAGCTTCTTGCCACAATTCGCATCACCACCCTTGGTGCTGAACCCCAACGCGGAGCGCATAAGGACCTGGCAGGGATGTGCCGAACGAACGGATCAGGTAGCTAGGAAGGGACGCACAGCTTCACCGCGGACTCGCAGACCTTGGGGAGCCATCAACGGGTTCGTATACGTCCGCTTCCTCCGTGCAAGCACTGTCGAGCGGAAGAAGGACGCACCTTCTGCCTGTCAAAAATCCCTTTCATGGCGTGGCGACAGAGGTGCGCTCGGTTGCGCCCTGGCGCGGGTGATTCGGCGGGTGCAGGTAATCCTCGAAGTGGCGTCGAAGGACGAGAAACTCAGGCCGAAATTTGAGGGGGCGGACCATGCTCCGACGCCGGTGCAGTCTGCGAAGCGCAGGAAGATCGGTCATTGTGCTTGGGTGAGTAGTCATGTGTATCAGACGTAGCAGTCGGGACACCCGGCGCTGTGGAAGCAACCAGGGGCGACGATGCGACTGCTGCTGAAGCGCTATGATGAAAATGTAGAGGCAAGCCTCGCAGGTAATAGCACGACGGTGGATTGGACACGAGGACGACGTAGGTGATGAGTTGAGCATGGAGATCGAGGTACGCACGTATCCTGTGTCCAGCGACTTCACTCGGTCATAGGGTAACCAGATTTGCAGCTCGCGTCGCATCTGCTCATAAACCAGACAGCGATTCCCATGCAACGTCAATCACCGCGGCAGCTGCGAGGACGCGCAAGGCCGCCGACGACCTCGGAGAAGGCTGGGAGTATCAGAGACGTGGGGGCAGGGTATAGCCTATAGAGAGATTCGACCTGATCCTCTCCAAGTCGGTTGGGCCGTGACCAGCCAGAACTCATACATGTGTGACAAAATCACGTTGAATATGTCAAAAAATCTCTTGTTGCATTGCGAACACGAGAACAACATCGATACAGCGATAGCGCACCCCAGCAGTACCATCCGATCGACAGATGGCCAGCACTGCACTCTGTTCCACATCACGTCGGGAAGAGGGTGCTGCCGCGCATCAACGGAACGCGCACCGTCTGCAATCGTACGGTTCCTTGCAAGGGCTGTATCGGCGGGAGGAGAGGGGTAACTTACCTGGCAGATAAGGGACAAAGTCGAACTAGCACATTTTCTGATGAACAATGAATGCTCCTGACAGACGTGGATGTATGCGTTAGCACCAGTCTAGAGCGGCAGCTCTCAACGCGGCGAATGACTCACCGAGGATCCCAATCCGCCTTGTGCAACCTGGTCGACAGCGCAGGTCGCACTCGAACTGTGCGATACTAGACTATTGCGTGTTGAGAACGTGTCTGCACGATCATCCGGGGAAACTGGAGTAGATGCTGCGCCTTCGGTGTCCGCGCGAAGTGTGTGTCGACCATGCCGAAGGGCATATGCGCAGAGCGACGGGCACTCGAGCCGGAGCACCGCCGCTCCAGCCCGTCGCGACTTGGTCGCGACGTTGGATGAGGTGCATGCTGAGGGTACCTGGGCGCGATACTATGACAGACAGACCGTTCGACGGCGAACAATGGGACATGGGACGACGTGGTGCGCGATAGGTCGTTCCCCGTCTGCGATTGGCTGATTGGGCTTGCCGGACCGCCTTTGCCCTGCATAGCCTCGCATGCACAACGAGGCTCTGTCAAGGACGACTCTCGTTCATCTCGTTCATACACACTCACTAGCTGTATCTACATCCTCATTACTTCTACTCATCGATGGCGCAATACGCTATCGAATTTCTTCACGCTGTGGATGCTGCCGCAGATGTCTTTGGACCGCTGAAGAGCGCCGTTGGAGGCGCGCTGTACGTTGCAGAGACAGTCAAGGCACATCTCTTTTCTCATGCCAGCGATCCGAGTACTGACAGAGGAGGCCTATAGAAATTCAAATCAAACAAGAGGGACTGGGCTCGCTTCGCCGCCCACATTCAGGAGTGCCTTGCCTGTGTTCTCATTCCTGAGAACAACAAGGATTCCGACGACGACCGGAAGGAGCATGTGAAGGTCCTGGCAAGGTGTGTGTCCCGTTCGTATCATCCTAGTTTTATATGCTGATCGCGCCCCCCTTCAGCACGTTGGACGACATCAAGGCAGAAATAAAGGCCTTACAGGACAAGAAGCCCTTCGATCGCGTCAAGACTTTCCTCAAAGATCCCAAGAAGATCGCTGACATGCAGCAGAAATTCGACAACGCCATCCGCGTTTTCCAGGTGCGCGCAAGCACTGTCAGTTCGAGGATGTCTATCTCATATGCGGATACAGCTCAAGCATGCAATCGCGTCCGAGAGGGACGTCAGGGAGATATTGGAGAGTCTTAATCCGACCACGGTCCAGCCCATGGTTCAGGGCCTTTTGGAGAAGTTCCGCGCGGCCATCGGTGAGAATCTCAACCATACCCACTTTCTCGTCATCTAATCCTTCTGTAGTGCACGACATCGTTGTTTCGAGCGCCATTCATGATGCCTTTCCAATTCCTGCTGGAGCAACTTGGGCACCAGAACGAGCTTGCTCTCCCGGCACACGTGTGGCTGTTCTTGACGCGATCGAGACGTGGATCGACTCGACCGATCCTACAAAGAAGATATTCCTGATCTCGGACGTGGCTGGGAGTGGAAAGAGCGCCATCGCGCATGCGATCTGTCAGCGTCGCAAGAAGGACGTGGTTTCGCACTTCTTCTTCGCTCGTGGTGTCAGTGGCCGGGATGACTATGGTGTACTCCTCGGCTACATCATTCGCGATCTTGCTGTGCTCACCCCAACTCTTGGTCGGGAGATCGGCTCCATCTTCGAGCAAGACCGTACCCTTGTCGCCGCTGGCCCGTCTAGGCAATTTGACGATGTCATCATACCTCTATCTCGACACTACCCTACCGACCGGCCTATCTTGATTGTGGTTGATGCTTTGGACGAGGGCTACAAGGATGGTGATGGTGCTTGCCGAGAACTGCTCAGAATACTACGTGACCAGATCCATACACTTCCTGGGAACTTCCGTTTTCTCATCACTTGCCGGCTTGACGACAAAATTATGCCATTCTTGGAGAACAAACCCCATGTCCTCCAATTTGCGGGGAGTTTATCTGGAGATGCTGCTCTTCATGATGTCTCAGTTTATGTTGACCAATGTCTACGAGAGATATTGGTGGCGAAGTCTTTGCCAGCGGACATGGCTAGTTCTCGTGCCTTGATTGAGAGGTCTGAGGGGTTGTTTATATGGGTGGCAACCATCCTTAACTTCCTGTGGACCTGTAGAAATCCCCTTCAGCAGCTTGCAAGGCTGCTAGCAGAGGGTAGCCCTTCACTTCGTTCTGCAGAGTCAAAGATGGATAGCCTGTATCAGGCTATCCTTGATGACTGCAATTGGGCAGATGATGACTTCAGAGAGGGCTATTATTTGTTGATGGGCACAGTCCTTGCTGCCAGAAGCCCTCTCACTGTTGCTGCCATGAAGGCATTGCACAAAGATGCTATTCCATTTGAGAATATGCAGAGGAGCTCATTACGCTCATTACTCTCTGGCCTGGATGCCAATGACAAGCCTGTGCAAATCTTGCACCTGTCACTACGAGAGTTTCTTACTATGCATACTTCCAAACAATATGCAATTATTGAGAGAGAGCATAGCCAAAGGTTAGCTCTGATGTGTGTGGACACTCTAAATTTAGAGCTATCAAACAATATCTTTGGACTTAGCTATTCATCTGAAGCACCTCAGACTCTTCCTGGCATAGGAAATATCACAGACCATCTGTTATATGCATGCAAATTTTGGACAGTCCATATTGTTGACTTGGAGCAACAGGACTTGACAGAAGCATTTCTAGAGACGTTTTCTCATTTTGCAACATATAATCTTGTTACCTGGATGAAGGTGATTGCTCTCAAAGATTGTTTTCAATCTCTAGATTCTGTCAGAGAGTGGTCCAAGGCAAGTAAACATCATTTAAAGTCTCACTAGATACTAACTATAACAGTAGAAGATGAGCTTCAAAGAGACACTTATCTCAAAATTATTGTATGAAGAATCAGTGGCTTCTGCAGCCTATAATATGGCTTTTACACTTGAGAACATAGCACAATACAATGATTCATTAAAAGCTGCACAAGAGGCAAAGACAATATATAGGGTACTTGCAGCAGATCAGCCTGCCAAGTTCACTCCAGACTTTGCTAACTCACTGAACAACCTTTCAATCCGACTGTCAGATGTGGGTCAAGCCTCAGATGCTTTGCAGATTATAGAAGAGGCAGTGGCCATTAGAAGAACACTTGCAGCAGATCAGCCTGCCAAGTTCACACCAGACCTTGCTGACTCACTGAACAACTTTTCAAACTGACTGTCAGATGTGGGTCAATACTCAGAGGCTTTGCAGATTATAGAAGAGGCAGTGGCTACTTATAGAACACTTGCAGCAGATCAGCCTGCAAAGTTCTTCCCACGCCTTGCTATGTCGCTAAACAATCTTTCAACTTGTCTCTCATATGTGGGTCAAGTCTCAGAGGCTTTGCAAGCTATTAAAGAGACAGTGGCCATTAGAAGAACACTTGCAGCAGATCAGCCTGCTAAGTTCACTCCAGACCTTGCTAAGTCACTGAACAACCTTTCAACCCATCTGTCAGATGTGGGTCAAGTCTCAGAGGCTTTGCAGGTTATAGAAGAGGCGGTGGCTACTTATAGAACACTTGCAGCAGATCAGCCTGCCAAGTTTACCCCAATCCTTGCTATGTCGCTGAACAATCTTTCAACTTATCTATCAGATGTGGGTCAAGCCTCAGAGGCTTTGCAGATTATAGAAGAGGCAGTGAGGATTAGAAGAGTACTTACAGCAGCTCAGCCTGCCAAGTTCACTCCAGAGCTTGCTAGCTCACTAAATAATCTTTCAAATCATCTGTCAGATGTGGGCCAAGTCTCAGAGGCTTTGCAAGCTATTAAAGAGACAGTGGCTATGTATAGAATACTTGTAGCAGACCGGCCTGCCAAATTTACCTCAGACCTTGCTGACTCACTGAATAACTTTTCAAGATGTCTGTCAGATATGGGCTATGTCTCAGAGGCTTTGCAGGCTATAAAAGAGGCAGTGACCATGTATAAAGCACTTGCAGCAGCTCAGCCTGCCAAGTTTACCCCAGTCCTTGCTATGTCACTAAATAACCTTTCACACCGTCTGTCAGATGTGGGTCAAGCCTCAGAGGCTTTGCAGGCCATAAAAGAGGCAGTGAGAATTAGAAGAGTACTTGTAGCAGCTCAGCCTGCCAAGTTCACCCCAAAGCTTGCTAGCTCACTAATTAATCTTTCAAATTATCTATCAGATGTGGGCCAAGTCTCAGAGGCTTTGCAAGCTATTAAAGAGACAGTGGCTATGTATAGAGCACTTATAGTTGATCAGCCTGCTAAGTTCATCCCAGACCTTGCTATGTCACTGAATCAATTTTCACAATATCTGTCAGGTATGGGTCGAGTCTCAGAGGCTTTGCAGACTGCAAAAGAGACAGTGGCCATATTTAGAACACTGGCGGCAGATCAGCCTGCCAAGTTTACCCCAGACCTTGCTAGCTCACTAAACAATCTTTCAGTCTGTCTGTCAAATGTAGGACACAACTTAGAGGCTTTGGAAGCTATAAAAGAGACAGTAACTGTGTATAAAACACTTGCAGCAGATCAGCCTGCAAAGTTTACTCCAGCTCTTGCTATATCACTGAAAAACTTTTCTAAATGTCTGTCAGATATAGGTCAAGACTCAGAGGCTTTGCAGATTATAACAGAGACAGTGACAACGTATAGAGCACTTGTAGTTGATCAGCCTGCCAAGTTTTCCCCAGACCTTGCTAACTCATTGCATAACCTTTTTAAATATCTGTCAGATGCAGGTCAAGTCTCAGAGGCTTTCTATGCTATAGAAGAGGCAGTGGCTATCAGAAGAACACTTGCAGCAGACCAGCCTGAGACATTTTTACCTGATCTTGCAATGTCAATAATGAACTATGCACTTTGTCTGGCTGTCATGGATAGATGGTCTGAAGCCTTGAAGTTCACAGAGGAGGCAGTGGTTTTGTATAGAGCCCTTGCAGCAGATCACCCTGAAAGTTACCAATTACTTCTTGATCGAGCTTTAATTGCATTGTCAGCTTGCCCTACTGTGATATCTGAAAGCCATGCATAATGATTACATTTCTGAGACAGTCTGAGATACAGAGTTTATGAGGGTACATTTGTTTTATAGTTTAGTAGCTAAAGAACTAACTTAAAGATAGGGTTGCTAAATAGAAGAAACGAGTTCTTTTAACTCTGTAGTAGAGTGTACAATCTCAACTAATGACAACCTGTCTACTTGGGCATCCTGATACATATCTACTCCTTTTGAGATTAAACTGTGCCTTGTGAACAAAAAGTAATGTACATTAGCCTGAGTGGAGAAACAGCTCAGCCAGTTGGTGACCCACACACCCTGCACCATGTTATACCTGCCTGTATGACATACGAATGCCTTAAGCCCAAACACATATGTTCACGGTCAGAGCAAGACAAAAGTAGATGTCAAAAAGATAACAAACTTGATGCTGCATCTGCTTGAGTGTGTTGTGTTGAAATCTTGGAGTCCAGTAAAGGTGACTCCAGAGGATTCAAGATGGGATAACTAAGTGGTTAGTCAGTTATCTCGTAAATACATGTGTCAGGAACCCAGTCAGCAAAGAACAGAGTCCAGAGCCTTCTAGGCTACAACACTTAGAGACAGAGCAAAGACATGTGCAAAGGATGATACTGACCAGGTAAAGACTAGGAGAACAAGCTAAGGTACTAGGGATGTATCTACTAAGTACTTATAGGCCAGAGGACAAGGGACAGTCCTAATATAGAACAAGAAGTGTTCTAGAAGGGAACAAGGGATATTTTAAAGGAGAACAAGGACTGTCCTAAAGGAGAACAAAGGATATCCAAAGGAAGAACCTGGGATGTCCCAAAGGGGAACAAGGGATCAAGAGTCAGAGAAGTATTGGGAACAAGGGATGTAGCAAAGTGTCAGGAAGCTAGATAGAGATTCATGACAATATGAATATTCTAGTACATATTTTGTAGAGTATATAAACCCACTGCGAGCTGCAGCAGTAGATACAAGAATTCAGTTTTATTCTTTATTCTCTAGCTACAGTTTTCCTACATGTTGTCTGTGTCAACATTTGATTATTTGCTGCAAACACCTAAATGGTCTGCAAGCTGACAGATATCTTGCTCGTTCAAGGCTTGAGGATTGCATTTGACAGGTCCAATAAATGTTCAGCATAGTGCCTAAAAACCAGCCAAACAATTTTGATCTTGAGGGGTTGGTGGCAATCAAGAAGTATCTCTGCTGTGCAAAGATATCTAAGTTGGGTTCCAGTGGGTGGCCATTGGCCCAGGTGCAATGTGGACCAGAAGTTATCAACATAACAATAGACAGGGTAGTAAAAATGACAGCATGGGCTGACCTACCTAAGATGCGCTAGCAACACTCTGCATATTTGCAGACTGGTTTGTTGAGCCCTGAAGCAAGGAGCAGCTAAGGAGAAGTGCATCCTGTGAGGCCTAAGGCTCGTCACAAGTTAACTCATGAGCTGACTCAGACTAGTGCCATGGGTACCTGTGAGATCAGGATGTTGGAGTAGAGCAAACAGCTCTGAACCCTGTAGAAGAGAGAGTCGAAGAGTCTCGATGAAAACCGTACGAAAAGCCCAGTATGTACGATTATGTAAGCATTGTGGTCAAAGCCTGCGGTGCAAG
>MU277286.1:0-12415 GCA_022160305.1 Artomyces pyxidatus | reverse complement strand
GACCACGACGCCGCTGCCAGCTCCCTACCCCGTCTCCCGGAACTCTTCACTAATCTCCCTCCACTCCGTATCCCTGTCTTCGTCCCCGCACAACAACGCCAACCCACTACCAGCCTCGATCTCCTCGCCGATACTGCCCTCAACCTCGCCTACCCCCTCGAGTCTCCCCAGCTTGATCGACTTGAACGAGGCGAAGGAAGCCCCTCCCAAGAGCCCTGAAGACTGGACCATCACCGACCAGCAGCTGGGCAGCATCGTCAAGGACCTTTGGGGGTCCCATTGGTACCAACACCGCCCCCGCACGGAGGACCATTGGGTTGACGACGAGTCGGAACCCACCGACTCCAGCACGGCCGACACAGTCCACACGGCGCCACCCCAGCCGACGCCACCGACTCGGCTCAGCCGAAGGACGCGCTGTTGGGCCTGTAAGGCCTACGGCCATATCAAGCGGGAGTGCCCGCTACGCTCCGCTACGCTCCGCTCCGGCCCCGGCTTCCACGACCCCGATTCCCCCGACCCCGGCTCCATCGCCCTCCACCAACCGCCGAGACCCCACTGCCCAGGCCTTCCACGCCGCCCACGCCCACCTCAAGATGATGGCTTGGGAAGCCCGCCTTGCCGCGCGATTCGCTACAGAGCGATGGCTTGGCTTAGAAAACGTCGCCCGGCGCGTGGGACAAGCGGAACTACCCAACCGGTTCAACACGCCCTGGGACGGGACCGTCTTCAGCGCCCCAACGCCTGATACTTGGGCGGAGGTTGACGCGCAGGAGGAGGCAGGGCCTAACCCCTTTGGGTGGGACGCTGAGGGGTATCAGCGCACGAAGGAGGCCTGGGACGCGGCAAAGATTTAGAGGGTTGGTCTCGTTGTACTATACGTCGCTTTTATCGGGACTTTTATAAGCCCGTCATTTATTTAACTTGCTAAGTTGAGCTAACGTCGTCGACTATTTATGTTACGCCCTATTTATGTTACATTTACTTATTGGTACCTGTCGATTCAGGAGCATCGACCCTTGAGGAGGGGATGGTGTTACGGTTGTGGCATTTCCTCGGACTTGTATTACTTGTTTCCTTTTTACGTTACGCTGCGCGGACTCTACGCACCCTACGGACAGTGCGTGACTTCTAACTCACATGATGCGCAGTCATCATTGTACCTATTTATAGCGCGCTACTTACTCAGCCGATTGACTCACTACGTTTTACTCATACGCTTAGTGATCCTGCTGCGGATGACTGACACGCTTAGTAACGTTACTGCGGCTTACTGATAGATTGTTGCGGATTATGTCAGCGCCATAGTCCGGGACAGTATATATAGCTCGCGAACTCGCTTCTTGTACCTTAGCTCGTTCACTTCGCAATACTACTGGATCTTCTATCAGAACTCCTTCTGATCCGGATCTCTAGTCAGCGTCAAGTCTAACGAAGGACTTTCCGCTTCTATCTCGCTCTCTGGACTTGGCTTTGGCCCCAAGTCCCCTACACCGCTCATAGTTGCGCTTCGCACGTCGTGTAGCCCGAGTAACTCGGCCTCGTTCTAAGGCATCTGAAGATCCCTTAGCACAGTACTCATATGATTTCATAGCTCTATTATTTAGGTAGCTATGAATGCACAGTGATTGTACCATATCACTGAGCTCTATTATTTAGCCCCGTAAATATTCGACAGGTTACGGCCCCTGTAATGTCGCTTCCTGACGCTGCCACTGTTAAGCTCTACCAAGTCCCCAGATTGGCGGACGATAAATCCAACTGGATCACGTACAAGGAGAGAACAGTCAATGCTCTCACCTCAAAGGGCTTGAAGCACCAGCTGGAGGGTACCATCCACGTTGTACCGACAGAGCCAACACTCCCTACTGGCACACCGACGGATGCCGAATGGGAGACCTACGATAAAGCCCTGGCAAGATATGATGAATATGAGCAAAACAATTCAATGATCAAACAACAGCTTTATCAAACCGTGTCAGATTCTCTCATGCTCCACATCAAGTCGCATTCTCAGGCAAAGGACGCCTGGAAAGCGTTATGCAACGAGTTCGAGAAGAAGACAAACATGGTTTTGTTGGAGCTACGTCGCAGTCTGATGAGTGCGAAGTGCTCGGAAGGCGCCGATGTACAAGAACACATCGACAAGCTGTCAGTGATGCAAGAGAAGTTAGCAGGGATGGGAGATCCAATTTCGGACAACGACTTCACCAGTGTGTTGCAAGCCTCTCTCCCCCCTTCCTTCGACACCTTCCTTGAAGCCACCAACACCACTCTCAGCATTAACGGCAAGACCCAGACGCCAGCCGAATTAGTGTCGGCTGCTCTAGGCCACTGGAACTTCCTCAAAATCAAGGCGATGCGTGCAAGCAAGACTACGTCTGACGAGACGGCGCTCTCGGCGCAATCGCAAGGTGGCGGAAATGCTGGGAAGAAAGGTCAGGGGAAGAAGCAGAAGAAAAATGCGAAGAAGTGTTCAAACTGTGGCATGAAGAACCACATCGCTGAGAACTGCTTCTTCAAAGGCGGAGGGAAGGAAGGCCAATGGCCAAACAAAAAGCCTGATGACAAGAAAGCGAACGCCGCATCCACGTCCACTTCTCAGGACACGCCGAAGGCGAACCTCGCGAACGCAAGCGGATCACAAGATTATGCGTTTGCCTGGGTTGTGGTCAATCACGCCTCACTTGCGCAGACCTCTGGCGACACGCAAAACATTGCTGTATGCTGCATGGACACAGGCACAACTCATCATATGTCCCCCTACCGCGACGAGTTTCAGAACTTCGTCAGCATGGCGCCAAAATCTATCTCGGCTGCCGACAAGCGTACCTTTATGTCCTATGGGCGTGGCGACGTCCTCGTGAAGTTGCCACTAGGCGAGAAGACCTCGCTGTTCATTCTTCAGGATGTTCTTTATGCTCCGTCAATGGCGGGGACCTTGATCTCGATCGGATGCATTGATAGTGCCGGTTTTGACACAAGGATCAAAGACCGGATGTTCTGCGTATACAACCTGAATGGCACACTTGTAGTCGAAATTCCTCAGACGGATGGCCTATACAAGGTGAACGACCAGATGCACTCCATCGTAGCAAGCGCAAATGGCGCGACGGCTCACCTTGTCGTATCGGCGAGTGAGCTGCACCGCCGTCTCAGCCATATCTCAGTCGATGCTGCGAAGCGGCTAGTGAAAGACGGAATAGTTGAAGGCCTCGATCTTGATGCCTACGCGACAGAGATGAGCCTATGCTCGTCTTGCGTGCAAGCCAAGATCACTCGCATGCCATATCCGAAGGATAGCGCACGTGAGCGCGCCACGCGCTACGGCGATCTCGTATCCTCCGACCTATGGGGTCCTGCAAGCACAGCATCCATTTCAGGTCAGAAATACGCAATAATGCTGGTTGACAATAGCACCTACAAGGTCATCATCCACTTCCTGAAGGAGAAATCCCAAGCCTTCACGAAGTATTGCCGATACGAGAAATTCGTTGAGGTGCAATGTGGCGGAGGACCTATCAAAACCTTTCGCACAAATTGCAGCAGTGAATACAGCAGCACAGAATTTGAGGAACATCTCAAAAATGTCGGCACTTACCATGAAAAAACGGTGCACGACTCGTCTGCGCAAAACGGTGTCATCGAACGGCTCAATCGCACAATTGTGACGCGCGCACTTGCAATGCTCCTCGCAGCTGACCTGCCAAAGTTCCTATGGACCGCAGCGATGGCTCACGCCGTCTGGATCTGGAACCAAACAGGATCGCGTGCACTCCCCGGAACTATGCCGTATGAGCGAGTCCACAGCAAGAAGCCGCAGCTAGGTGACTTGCACAAATGGGGGTGTGTCGTATGGGTCCGTCGTGAGAACCCGGACAAACTCGCGCCACGTGCCAACGAAGGACGCTTTGTTGGGTATAGTGCCGAGTCAAAGGAGGTGGTGGTGTACTGGCCGAATCGCGAAAAGGGCAAAGCGCTCCTTTCGGTGGAGCAAAATGTTGTCTTCGATGATGCTCCGCAGCCTTCCCTGGTCACCAACATTCAGCCCGAGGGGGTGCAGGATGACCACGCAAAAAACACGTCTAAAAACGACGTGAATGCGCCGCAGGTCGTGCTGAAGCAGGTGCCAGCTGGCGCTCCTGCCCCACTCATTCCAGCCCCCGAGTCTGAACCACATGAGGGACAACATACCTCTGATCATCCTCCTACACTCCCTACTAAGCCTGAAGCTCCTACTCCATGTCCTCGTCGAGAAATCTGCCCATCTCCGTATGTGCGCTGACTAGAGCGAGGTGAAGGCACTACTAGTACTGAAGGTAGAGCCCGAGGTCCGACCGTTCCGAAAGGAATGCAAGACCCAGGAGCATCCAGAAAGCTTGCTGTTGAGGAAGACAGTGAGCTGAAGGGAGATGTGGATGAGGTTGAAGCCTATGCGCTGGCAACAGAGATGATGGCTGGTCAGGAACCGAGAACCATCGAGAAAGCCCGGAGAAGTCCGGACTGGCAGAAATGGGAAGCCACAATCAACGACGAATTAGAACGCATGGAGAGGATGGGCATATGGAAGCTTGTCCCCAAGCCAGATGGGATCAATGTCATTGGCTGCAGGTGGATATTCAGAATCAAAAGAGGTGCCCATGGCGAAGTGCTCACATTCAAGGCACGCCTCATTGCACAAGGGTTCACACAGATCCCCGGCATTGACTTCACTGATACATTTGCTCCCATCATCAAATTAAATTCTATTTGGCTTCTCCTCACGCTCACAGCTCGGTTCGACTGGGAAATCCATCAAATGGATGTCAAGAATGCGTACCTCAACGGGGTAATCGATGAACAGATCTTCATGAAGCAACCTCCCGGCTATGCTGCGCCTGGACATGAAGACGCTGTTTGCGAGCTCCTCAAAGGTATTTATGGCACAAGGCAAGCAGGCCAACTTTGGAATAAGAAATTTGACAAGTCGATGACTGCACGCGGATTTTTGCATTCCTCAGTTGACCACGGATTTTATTATCGCAATAAAGGAGATGGAATCTCCGCCTACATGACGGTGGCAACGGACAATCTCATCATTATGACGCCGACTCTCGAGGAGATGGACCGCGTCAAACAAGATCTCCGGGATTTGTTCGAAATGACGGATCTAGGCGAAATCCACTGGATCTTGGGGATTCAGGTTGTGCGCAATCAAGCTGAAAGAACTATTTCATTGTCTCAGCACGCGTACATTGACACGCTACTCGCACGTTTCAATCTTGTCAACTCAAATCCCGTCTCGACACCCCTCAATCCCAATGTTCCACTCACCAAACTCCAAGCTCCCGCAACTCCCAAGGAATACAAAGATATGTGAGGCGTACTGTATCGCAAAGTGATCGGATCGCTTATGTGGAGTGCGTTAGGCACACGCCCCGATATCTTGTTCTCCGTGACAACGTTGTCTCAGTACAATGAGAATCCCGGTCGAACGCATTGGGAGGCGGCGAAAAGGGTCTTGCGGTATCTGAAAGGTACGCGAAATTACTGGTTAGTCCTCGGAGGCAAAGGAGAATTCCTCGTAGCCTTCTTGGACGCCAGTTGGGGATCACAGGACCACCGACACTCGTTCTCGGGATACGCATTCGTTCTCGGCGGCGCTGTGTCTTGGTCAGCCAAGAAGCAGTCTATTGTCACCCTGTCGAGCACCGAAGCCGAATACATCGCCACGACGCACGCGGCGAAGGAGTGCCTATGGGTCCGATCCCTCATCTCCAAGATCATGTCCCCCATGACAACACCCATCACTCTCTACTGTGACAACCAATCAGCTATCGCCCTCACGAAGGACAATCAGTTTCACGCACGCAACAAGCACATCGATATTCGGTATTACTTCATCCGCGAGGCAGTTGAGAGCAACCTCATTGAGCTGCAGTACTGTCCGACGAGTGAGATGGCAGCCGACATCTTCACGAAATCATTGTCTAAACCAAAGGTTGAGAAGATGATGGAGCTTCTCGGGCTCCAGAAGGTTTGAGGGGGTGTGTTGGAGTAGAGCAAACGGGTCTGAACCCCGTAGAAGAGAGAGTCGAAGAGTCTCAATGAAAACCGTACGAAAAGCCCAGTATGTACGATTATGTAAGCATTGTGGTCAAAGCCTGCGGTGCAAGTCTCGAGTACCTCAGTGATTGTACCATATCACTGAGGTGAGCTTAGTATCTTGTTTCACTCACACAGTACTCATATGATTGCATAGCTCTATTATTTAGGTAGCTATGAATGCAGTGATTGTACCATATCACTGAGCTCTATTATTTAGCCCCGTAAATATTCGACACAGGACCCTTAAATTGGATTTGCATATAAACCATGGGAAATGAGTCCCTGACTCGTGAGTCCAAGTCTTTCACAAGCTTTCCGACCCAAATACCTGCAAGTCATCATGAGTGAGTGGCACTCGTGGCGGGCCCTAGTGAGGCCCTGGTGTGGCACCGCATCTGTTAGATTATCATGTGTGTCGATCTTTGATGACAGGTCATCACTGTGGTACCTATACATGTACAAGTAGTAACGAATCGTAAAGTGTTGATCTGCCACCTGACGAAGTGAGAATGCTGCCACATCAGCGATGTTAGAAACATGGAGGTACCACACAGAACTACTGTCCCATTTCGACCAATTCGCGCATCACATGTCACAGGGGGGTCCCAAGCGCGAAATCTCCGGGGTCATCACAGGTCACAACAGGCCGGCACAAAACCGGGATGTCGATTTCGGAGGCCGGACCTTCCCAATTTGGGCTCCGTGCAAAATTTCGGGGGTTGTCACAGCCGTCCGAGCCCAGCGCGAAAGCGCAAAACGGTCACTGGTCACACCGACCAATTCCCAGCGCAAATCGGTCGAAATGGGACAGTATATATGTATCCCAACGCATAACCTGCCTCCATGCTACCACATGTTGACTCCCACCACACAGCCTGAGCGCTGAAGTATTTAAGCAGTATCAAACCAGCTATTTCGAAACATCACACCTTTATCCTAGCTCAACATCCTTTACAATGTCTCTCACCTTCGCTCTACCTGACGCCCCGGATCAATATTTGACGTTCACTAGCGCGGATCCCAACGGAGGTTCGCCGGACAACATTGACCTCTCTGATCTCCAACGTCTCTGTGGATCCACGATAGGAAAACCTCGAGCCATCTATCGAGCCACGCTCGGGTCAGCCAATGACAAAGTCATTTGTAAAGTCGCCCGCGGCGAGCCAGCGATGAAGTTGTTGGCCCACGAAGCATCGATATACCGTGATCTCACCCCACTTCAGGGGTCGCGCATGCCGCATTGTCTTGGCCATTTCATCGGAGATACGAGTGAAGGCGTAGCTGGATGTCTTCTCCTCGAAGACTGCGGAGAGCCGATCACTAGCGCGGTGGATTGCCTGCAAGATTTGGACAAACCAACAAAGTGAGTACCACAGCACACAAGAGTACTAAGAGCACGCACTGATCCACCGTGGACAGAGAGGCAATCTTCGAACTCATGGTCGCTGTCCACGACGCCGGTCTCACGCACATGAATTTGCAAGGCCGTCATCTACTTGTTCGAGATGGGATCATCAAGCTCATAAGCTTTGAGAAGGCTACGCAGCATACCTGTGTCCGCTCAGCGCCGATCGTCGTTGGCGGAGTGCACCCTTACGCGGAGGAGTTGAGCTGTGCAGAACTGCACATGTTTGGTATCAACATGTGTATCTGGAAACTACGTGCGTACTGAATTTATTTGAGTAATATCCACGGAGACTGACACTGCTGACTGACAGCGGGCGTGAGCTGCTGGGGGAGACTGCACCCGCTCGAGCTCTTGGATGATCCCCTTGCACTTGCAGAGCTCGGCCCAGAATACGACACACACGAGGAGAGGGTTAAAAAGGCACGCTCTGCCATTGAGGAGCACCTGAAGGAATACGAGCCCGAAAGATGGGCCGCTCGCCAGGCCGAGCAAGGTTGGTAGACGTTCATCGACACCGTCCCTCGGCGAGTGCTGATTCGTACATGTTGTAGATTCGTCGGCGGACACGGCGAATTGAAACATTTAAGAGAGGCATGGTGGGAGCAACAACGAAACTCCATAGGATCGAAGTATGAAGGGGTCTATTAGGACAGTAACCGTCTGAACGACATCGGAGTAGTAGCTACTGCGATGTTGTGTACGCTTATTTGGTATCTTCGGCATGAGACAGCTCATGGCATGAATTACTGACCACGTTAACCTCACTCAACCAACACTACGTCGGACAATGGTCCCTAATACTGCTGAAACGTTCGGCGTGGAATATTCAAACCACTAATCCAGCGTCCTTGAATTGAGTCGGTACTCATTTGATCACGGTTCATCGACTCCGACAGGGCGTGATGGCAACTGACACCAATCCATTCTCGAGTCAGTGCATGCCCTCTTGGTTTACTCCTCGGCAACCATCCTCAAATTGAGAAACGTTCGTCTGCGCTTTTCCGTGTCAACATACAGTCTGCATTATACACACAACAACGAACAACGACAGCATGACAAATGAGTGGTCCTTCCAAGGTATCGCAGGGCGGAAGGGTGAGAAGAGAAAGAAGGGCGAGAAGGCAGCGGCGTGACTATCGTAAGGTTTCACAAGTACATCGCGATTACACCCTGTGCGCAGCGGACAGCGTCGACACCGGACGCGGTGGGCGAGGGGCGCGCGGCGGACGCATTGGTGGAGAGGGAGATGCTGCGACCGGCAGCGTCTTGTCGTCGGTGACCTTGTCGTCCGCGTTGACCATCTCGTGCGATTCGACGTCGATATACACCTGAAGTGGGTCAGCTTGGGTCAGTCTTTGAATGTAAAACCTTCGCGCACCTCTGGCCTGACACCGCCGCTTCCAAACGTGACTACATCAGGCTGTGGCGAGATAATGCGTCGTATCAGCTACATTGAGAACTTTATTGCGAAGGAGCACGCACACGTCTGCTGTTGCCGCCAGTAATCGAGTCGCCTGACTGTGACGAAAATTTCCAGCCGGCGCGGGAGTTCAAGCTCGACAAGAGCGAGTTGCTGTACAGTTTGGACAAGGGGAAGTTGAAGATCAGGTGCCTGCAGTGACATAGTGAGCGACGGGAAACATAATCCCGGAAGCAGGGGCATACACTCCGGTAGGCTGTAAACAAAGGTCGATCAGTGCCCTTCAGCCCTGCAGAATAATGGCTGTGGACTCACGATGCTGAGGTACACGATCAGGTCAACGATCGCCCATACAGTAGTAACTGCGCCGGTCTGAACAGTTACTAGCGCGGATGTCAGCTTGACGAACGTCGCGTTGCTAGAATGTACACGAACATAGAATAATCTTATCCAGGAGCTCGTCGGACCTGAACCCTCGTTTATGCTTACGCTGGAAGATCGCATTGTTAGATGTTGTCAAATAGATGCGCAGTTCAAACAAACCCACAAGATGCCACACGAGAATGACAGTGATACCCGAGTCAACCAGCGCAGAGACAGTAAGCCAGACGATAACTGGAATTTCGAACTTCTGGAACTCCAGCCACATGGGAACCATGCCTATGGCGATCGACGTTGCGATTCCTCCCACTAGGGCGAAGTCAGCGACCGCAGCGCAAGGATAGGTAGTGATCTTACAGCAAGAGATCACAGAACCGACAATCAAAATAGCGACTGCGGCATTGCTCCTGGTGATCACTTTGACTCGCCAAGCAAAGAACAGCTGAACGACGGTTCCCGTGATTGACTAGAGATGGAACTGTGAATAGAAGGGCATGTCATTGAGCGCATACATCCATACCGTCAGAGCAGGATCTAGGGTACGCATGTAGTCGTCAGTTTCAGCGACAATAGAAAGAGGAACGGCTCACCCGTCGCAAAGACTGGGGTATGGGGTGACGTTAGCGCAATGCAGAAGTTGCAAGGGAAGAAGCGTACCCCAGTTGGCCTTCTGTATAGCGGCGGGATCATCTGAAGCGCCGTTCAGCGTTGTGGCTAGAGCGTCTCGACGAAGACATACTGTAATGGTTCACGAGGGAGTTGTACGTGTATTCGACGTCGAAGACGCTGTTCATCGTGTCAAGAATAAAGACAAGTAGGACCTTGTGAACGATTTAGGCTTGTTGAAAGAGGAAAATTGCGGGCAACGTACGATGAGTTTCGTCCAGAGCTTGTCACTGAATGATGCGATGAGTCTAGCAAGACAGGGGAGTCGAGATCGGCGTACTTCTTGTATGTCTTGAGATACATGAATGTCTGCGCGATGGAAATGCCATATAGAACGGTGTTGAGGATAGTTCCAATGAAGATAGGCCCATGGCTGCGGCCGAACTTGAGGATGGAAGTCGAGGACGAGCGCGCGAACGAAGAACTCACGCGACCTTCGCAAAATTCTGGCCAGACATGGGTTGCGCGAGGAGGAATAAGGGGGATGGGGAGGAGGAAAGAGGGAGGCGATGATAGGATCAGGCGGCGGCGAGTATATAAAGGGCAGATGGGATGGAATGCATCGAAGGAGACGCTGTAGGATGCGGCGAGCAGAAAGCATTCTGACATCGACGCGAGCACGAAGGAGCTTACACAAACAGGGAAAGGTCAGCCCCGGATATAGACGCTGTCGAGCACACCAAGATGCTCCACCCAGCGATCCTCGATGCGTGCAAGCAGGACAGCATATGCACGTCCGCAAGACCAGCACCCCGCCTCACCTGGAACACGCCCGCACTGGTGAAGCTGAGGAGACAAATAGACTCGAAAAATCCGTCAAGCACTGAACAGACGCTATCGGCCGGGTTGAGGTTCTTCTGCGGTCAAGCATTGGAAGCAGAGTTAGTTGGAAGGCGCGACACGAACGCAACATCGAAGACAGCGCCACAGCGCCGGCATTCGTTGCCGAAATGGGACATGAAAGCACGCGGTGACGCGCATGCGGCTGGGAAATGATTATGTCAGAGTCGCGCTTTCCAGCGGGAGACTCGCGGCGTTCATCACTTCCAAAATACTCTCAGTGGCACTGTAAGTACTGATACATGCGTTGCGCAAGCTGTAAGCGCTGTGCAATTTCACTGTACAGAGAACTGCTCACGATTTCCTTCAGTATTAATTATCTCACTTCTGCTGACAGAACCTCGATCGCCAGCAAATCGCCAGCTCCCGGTCAGTTCGTCTTCTCCATATACGAGCGCGTGTCTCGCTCACTGGACACGGAGCCTGCCAGATATTCTCTCTTTCAGACTCTGTCGTCGACCCATTCTCAATTTCAGTCAATACGGCCTTACGTCGTATCAATCTCTGTCGCAACCGGAAAGCTCGCAGCGATGCCAGGACTAGAGGATGCGGAGCTTCCGTTGCAGAAAGCCACGCAGGTTCACTTGGCCCAGCAGAACGTGCTGCCCCCATATCTCGTCTTCCCTCCGAGATATTCTATCTCATCCTCATCAAGCTCGCAATTATCTATTACCCACGCTTCAGAGGGGTCTCAGATCTGGGTTGTATCAAGGTCACCCACGTCTGCAACAGCTGGAGGGTCATAACCCGGGATGACTGCAGTCTATGGGCAAAAATACATATGCAGCTTGGCGAGAAGGATGTTGAAGAAATGTTTGCGAGGGCGAAGCTTGCGCCACTCGTCCTTGATGACGCTGATCTCGGCTCTCTGGGCCCTCGGGGACAGGAACTCGTCGTTGAACACTTCCCACACATAAAATACCTCCATTCAAGTTTGGACGGACATTCTGCTCCACCTCTACTGTATCTGATCAGTCCAGCACTCACTCGCCCCGCTCCGATCACTCAAACTCTGTCTTTGACGCTTTCGCCCTATACCTCAGCACGTCTCACATCCCCGCTCCTGGGCCATCATGCAGCGCTACTCACACGGCTTCATCTATGCCACGTGCGTGTGCCGTGGACGTCTCCCGTCTTGAACAATCTCGTGCAGCTTTGGGCTGGGCGATAGCTATCCCCTTCGCGACGACGTCCCCTTCTCATTAGGCAAGATGCATTGCCTGGAAGATTTTGGTATGGAAAGTTGCCTTCCCCAGCACACGAGTGCGTCTCGGACGTCTGCAGCCCGCCTCGTGACGCTTCCGCCCTTATTCGCGCTTGACCTTTTCGGCGAGATGGCAGACTGCACTGATATCCTACGGCACATGGACCCACGACCGGGCCTCGGTGCGAGTATCACTGTGTATCAACATGGCCGATCGGAAGATGACATATACTTCGTCTCAGTCTTCGCCGATTTCCTCCATAAAGTTGCGCCCAACTGTGCAGAGGATCTTGATTTACGCCGAATCTGACTCCCCTGATTCACCGATCATCTGGAGAGGCGACTATACAGGACACTCCGTCGGCGGTAACCGCGAAACCCAACTCTGGGTCGACCGGGACAGTGATCT
>MU277285.1:64591-75702 GCA_022160305.1 Artomyces pyxidatus | reverse complement strand
CCGAGATAATCGTGGGGTTTGGGCACTCCTTCAGCACAGCTTCTGACGATCACAAGTCGCGGGGACCTTCTCCAGCGCTACCCATTTGTCCCGAATCCTCGAACGCGCGTCAATCCTCACATACGGAGAGCCGTGGCACGTCTTCGTCGTCGTCGTCGTCATTGCGCTTCCGAGGGCCTAAGTTCCTTTCCCCGAATAGACGAAGAACCTCGTCCGCGTCGTCTGCGTCATTTACTGAGAGACGCTGGATGCCGGAGGCTTGCGCTTGCATTCGAACATCAGGCTAATGTTCATTCACCACCGGGTGGTCATGAACCGTGACGACTTCGTCGCCATAGTCGCGACGGGCGGGGCCGGGGCGAGTCGGGCTCCCGCTCCGAACGATTCCGGCGGTATTTGCCGAGATGATGTCCCACGATGCCTTTGTAAGAGCTCGGCGGAAATGACAGCGGTACACAACTTACCCTCTAACCACGACCAGGCGTAGCCTGCAGGAGCTCCCCATCGATCAACGTCGTGTCAGTCGCACGCGATCCTACAGCATCCCCGCTCCTCTGCACCAGGATCACGTCGTAGACACGCAGAAGCGTTGGTCACGTTCCTTGCCATGTCGACTTGCCAGGTAGATGCAACAAGGTACGTCTACACTTTGATGTCAGTTTCACCAAGAAAGGCCTTGATTTTTTGTGGACAGGCAGTTTTGGTTGGATCTCGCAAACGCGCGATTTGCGGCCCTTGATGGCAAAGCCCTGCGAGGCAGCCCGTCTGCCATATCCGACGCGCGCGCCGCCCTGCAAAACGAACTCGATCTGGTCCAAGCAATTATGACCAGCTCGATCATGACGCGCATGAACACTCTCATTCCCATCGCGTCCCTCCCTTCCGATGTCATGGAACGTGTATTCCTCCAGCTCACCATCCTCGAGCCGCCGAGCTCGAAGGCGTCCTGTGGGCTCGGCTGGATCAAAGTGTCGCACGTCTGTCGCGAATGGAGGGCGATTGCATTGGGCTACGCTAGCCTCTGGCACACAGTGGTAGGTGGGGATGTCAACGCTCACTGGGCGGGAGAGATCCTGGTGCGCAGCAAGGCGGCGCCCGTCGCCATCGCCATCCGCAACCCATCAGATCCATGGCTCGCACATATATCGGGCCATCTCTTCCATACACGCCATCTTGACGTGTCCGTCAGCGATAGCGTTCCAAAAGCGCTAGTCTCGGGAGAATACCTAGCCTCGCCTGCGCCGCTCCTCGAGACGTTCGCGTTCGATACCCGGTTCGACGGCGTCCAGCTGCCGAATTTGCTGTTTGCCAACTATGCCCCTCGCCTCCGTCGCGTCACGCTCCTTGGGTGCGTCCGAGATGTCCCATGGTCATCTCCTGTCTTTCGAGGTCTCGTGCACCTCCACCTGCAGCAGTCCGGCAGCGAGACGCCATCACCGGAGAACTTCGGAGCTCTGTTTGACTCGATGCGCAGCATCCCGGCCTTGGAAACTCTCGCTCTCATAAAATGCCTCCCCGATACTCCTGCTCTCTCCGAGTCTGACGATGGCGTGCTGGAGCTTCCGGCGCTCACCAAGCTGCACCTCCACAGCTCCGTCACCGCGTGCGCATCCTTCCTCCGCAACCTGCGCATCCCACCCTCCACTATCCTAGACCTCCAATGCGAGATGCACAGCGACACGGAACACGACATCCTGCTCCCCGTTCTCGCGGCACACCTCACCGCCGTCGAACCTGGGCTCGAGCCCATCACCACCGCCGTGGTCGAGTCCAGACACGGCTCGAACGTCGCCTTCTCGGCCTGGCGCTCCTGTACGCTCCGCGACGGAGTCCCTGCACTCTCCCCAGCGGAACAGCCGGCCCTCCGCGTGCGCCTGGAGCAGCACGGGCCCGCCGCGTCATCGACCCCGCCTCACCTCTCCTCCGCCTTCCTGACCGAGCTGCCCCTCCGCGGCGTCCGCGCCCTGCGCGTCGCGTCGATGCACGCGGGCTGGACGGCGGACCATTGGGTCGACGTCGCACGCAGCTTGGAGGGCGTCGAGAACTTGTCCGCAGAGGATCGCGCGTCCGACGCGCTGCTACACGCGCTGGACAAGGGCGGTGCGGTGTTCCCGCGCCTCCGCGCGCTCGGGCTGTCGCTTAACATGCCGCCGGCTTTCCTGCAGGAGCTCGTGCGCGTGAAGGAGGCTGCCCTTGAGGCGCTGTTCCGCGCGTTGGAGGAGCGGCGGCGTGTCGGGACTCCTGGTGTGCAGGTGTTCTTAGATGGGCGATTGTCTGACGGCGTGGCGCGCTGACTTGGGCTCTCAGTGGCTAAAGACTCAAAGAATGATAGACGAACCGTAGATCAATTTTAACCTTAGGCCTGGTGCGAGACTGGATGTCCGTGCAATTGCTATGACTGAATTATGATAGATATCCTAAGGATGGAACGAGGTAAACTACTAATAACAGGAACCGGAGTTGTAGATGAAATCACTACTGATAGGGTTTGGATAGGGTAGACTAGAAGTACATCTAGAGACGTTGCGAAGTTACTTACCCCCCGAGTGAGATATTTGTACAGTTGCGGGTTGCATACCTCCAAGTTTAGACGTTTCTATAATTTCAGATGCTATCTTCCATCGGATACGCCGAGACGGGTCACGGCATAGACGTCTACGCCGAAGGGCCTTCCGACCGTGTCAGAACAAGGACCAAACGGCACGCCCGTCCCTGCGCCACGTCGTACACAGTATCGTGCATGCCGCAGGGCACGAAGGCGCCATCTGGCCCTATGCGCAGGAACTCAGACCGCCGCAGAGCCCGCGCAGACGTCTCGCGGTCGAGCTGCCGGGCGACACTCCACCGCAGCGCGCTCAGGCGCGTCGCAACTTCAACCTCAACTGATCAAGCAAGAGATACAATTAGCACGGACCAGGGGAATTCAACACAGCCGGGACGCACGCGATGTTTCCAACAGGAGCCTGCCCGCTGGCGTCTGCTCGCAGATCCTGACGGCCACGCGCACGCGCTCGGTCGTGGCGCCGGGCGGGCGCTTCAAAGGAGAGTCAGACGGACTCGGACTCGGACGCGGGTGTAGATCGACAGGCACGCGGGCTCACCTGCGCGAAGCGCTCGTTCATGTGGGTCATGCCTGCCCTGTCCTTCTCCCGCGCCTCGGAGAGCTGCTGTGCGTGCTGGCTCCACAGGGACTCGCGCTGCCAGATACGTTGCGAGTCAGTATGCCGCACCTCGAAGACAGCCCATGCCATGGTGAACTGGAGAGCGCACCTCCAGATGCGCGAAGCACGCCTCGATCTTCGCTTCTGCGGCCTCGAAGGCGGAGGCAGCAGCGCCGGTCTCGAGGTCGTCCACGTCGACGATCCTGGTGTCGGTCACCGCGCTGACGGCCGAGTGCAGCGCGGCCAGCGCAGCATCACAGGCCCTGGCGCAGCTCTTCAGTGTCCGTCAAACAGCCGGGATCGCGCGTCACGTACTCCCGCATGGGCGCCGCGTTCGCGATGGTCCTGGTGTCCTCCTCCTCGAATTGCGCGGCTAGCAGGCGGCATAGTGACACCAGCGCGAGCGCCTGTGCGAAGAACGGCCGTCGTATCCTGCCCGCAAGCCTCATGAGCTGCGTGTACGAGTCGGGCAGCGCAAATGTCGGGAAGCTCTGTCGGTGTCACATGGGATGTCAGCGGAGGAAGCGGCCCGGCAGGGTTGTAGGCGCTTACATACCCGCAGCAGGCGGACAAATGCGTCGTATTCCTGCTCGAGCCCAGAGAGCGAGGCAGAGTCGGATCGGCATAGACGTGCAAAGAGCCTGGAGAGCGGTTTCAGTCGACAGCTCTCCGCTAAGTTCGACGTCGACTCACGCTGCGGCCGCTTGCCAGACAGGCTCGGATTTTAGATGATCTCTTTGCTCTTGCCGTGCGAGTTGGTCCGCTGAGATTGAGAGGGCTCCGTGTACGAGCATCGTGGACTTGATCGCGATGACTGTCAGTTCCTGATCAGAAGTATTAGATCAGGTGACATCAGTACGCGATCGAGCACACCGACCTCGCTCGAAGTGTCCAGCAGTAGAGTCTGCAATTCTCGTAACCGGCCGTTGATGTCTTTGAGTAGGTTTTGAACCGAGCTGATTCGGAGGTGATCAGAGTTGCATGTATCCAATTGGAGAAACGCAGCATACCCTCCCAGGGTGTCCCGGACTGCATGGTTTTCGATAAATCCTCGCAACTCTGTAAAGTACGAAGTGTCGTCGTACTTCGCGGACTCGGCTACCTCATCTTCAGTGAAGGCAGCAGGATCCGGGTCGGTGGATAGATCCTGGACAAATGTGAGAAATCAGGGTCTGGTCCTGCAACAATCGCCTGCACCGCACATTGAACACTTTCGAGTCATACAACTTCGACAGAGCCGCCCGAAGCTCCCGCCTGTTGACTTCCCAATTCTCCGTGAACACGATAGCGTCGTCCACAGAGCGAAAGCTGGGGAGGTAGCGCTGCGCCTCTTCCTCGGAGATCTCAAGCAACTTGTAGAGAAGCCTAAAGGCTTGTCAGTAAGAGAAAGAACGGATGACCGGATTTGCATCAGGCACGCACTGCTCCAACGGATCGACTGCTGCAGTGAATCTGTCGTAGGTGTCCCAGGTCTCGTCATCGTCGACCGCCTCGATGAGCGAGTTGATCACGTTGCAGATGTAGCGTGTCCTGTCAACGAGCTGGTACGAGATCTGCGTGTTGCGGCGGAAAGAGACGACGTCATGCCCCGCGGCTTCGATGAGGTACTTGATGAGCTCGGTAGCGGGGAAGCCAGTAGCGGAGAGTTCGGTGAGATTAATAAAGAGCGAAGAAGACATGATCGTGGTCAGCGACGACGACGGGACCTGGCGATGGATCGACCATGGGGGTAGAGAGCGAGGCACAAGGGTTGCGCAAAGCCGTCGCTGCAGCCATTAAATCGCAATGACGAGCGGGAAAGGAATTCCGATGCGTGTTTGATGGCTGATGGAAGACAGAGATAGCGGAGCGCGCGTAGGGTTCAAGCGCTGTTATTGACCCGGGCGCGGGGCTGAGGTACAGCGAGACGACATCTACTGGGAGACAAGAGATCGGAGAATTCGCTGAGTGGTCGCAGCCGAGTTAAAGAGAATAGACAATAACGATCCCGATCCCTCCACAGATCGATGTGGAGAACTAGTAAGCGAAGACGCGGAGATCGCAACCTCTGTACCGGAGTCGAATGCGTTGCGGATCGTGTGCCCTTGAGCTTCGTAGACGCGCCTATGACAGCAGTTACATCAGGTGCTTCATTCCCCCTCTACTCTTCACGCACGCGCGGGATCGTTATTAGGAGACAAGAAAGGAGAGTCTTCTTGAGTCCAAGATAACAGGCTAGCATGCGTTTGCAGACAGGTTACAACGTGCGAAGATGCACAGTCGTGCTGATGGCCATCGGCCACGCCTTGCGTGCATGCCCGTGCGGGCAACATAACAACCATTCCCACAGGTTTTTGGACAGTATCATCTAAGAGTGACAACGCTCAAAGCAAAAAGGACACAGCACAGTTCTACACACCGCAGGAGGCAGGTTCCATCCGAGCTTCAGCCTAGGATGTTTCAACTTCGACCCAGTGGGAGATCATGTTCAATGTAGGGGATCAGAGGAGTACCAGCAGTCATATTGCGAGAGGGTTGGCATATCGAGTTGGTTGCTAAATCGTGGTCGTAGAGGTGGAATATGACGAGTAATGACTCGTGAGAATTATTTCGGGTCGCAACGGGGTCGCAACGAGGTTCGGGAGTTGCCGCAGTGCGTGCCTGACCAGCATAGGATATCGAAAAAAATGCTGTATTAAATTGTAGCTAGGCTATGAGCAAAGGAGTGTGACGGAAAGAGCACCAGAAAGGTCAGACGTTCGTCTTGATAAATTCACCATACCAACTAATAGTGAGATAGACCACCTTGCCCCTACCCGTCACTGCATCACTGGTATAGCGCCTTAATACCACCCTGTTCGAGCCCTTCTGATCAATCGTAAACCCGCACATCTTGAGCTTATTCAGAACACCCGTCCGTATCGGTCTGCTCACCATATTCGTGTCCGCGTAGAGATCAGACGAGCCTCCCTCCCAGGAAGTAGCTGTGCTACACAGTGATCCCGCGCCTGTCGGGACGTTGCGCACGACAAGGCCCGGCGCGATGGGGTTGTGCTTTTGTCAGAAGGACATGCCGACGACGACGCTGCCCGTCGGACACACGAACTGAAGAAGATCACCGTAGATCCCCGACATGCCACTCTCGCCGGGAAAGTAGCTGTTCCCGGCGGGCGGGTTTGTGGTGACGGGCTGGCTCTGTGACCCATCGGTGTTCACGCCGACGAGCGTCCATGGGAGGTGGCTCGTGGGTTCCCAGCTCTGCATATGCTTCAACCCCGGCCGATACGACGATCTTGCCTGGGCAGCGCACGCGGCGCGTGTCGACGTACAGAGTAGCAGATACTCGGTCGCTTCACTAAACTGTTGTCTAAAATCCTTGAACACATCAAGGAGTTCGCAGAATTGTTAAAACCGAACTAGACTCACAACATATCGGTATCCTTGTAGGTCGGAATCAAGAACAAGTGATTGTGCGCCCCATTTATCACTGAATATGACGCAAGACAGAGCCAGCGGTGGTCATTGTAGACATACTACTATCGGTCGGTCATCGACCACGCTTGGCATGCATGGGCTAAGACTTTCCCGCTATTTGTTACTTGACGATAAAGCAGCGACGCAGAAAGCAAGAGGGCGAAGGGCGATACTTGGCATTTCACACCACACAACAGGGTAGAACTAGAGGAGCGACGACGAGAAGAAGTGCGATCCCGGTATGAAAGCGAGAGAAGTCGGCGAGTCCAGCCCCAGGATCGACGTAGTGGAGGTGCGCTATGACAATTCGCCGCCAGAGTCGCGTTTGCGACATCATCCGGGAGCTGCCGAGCGGTTGCCGATCCGTGCCGAGCACGCAGCACGCTGCAGCACGGTGCCAGTTCAAGTTGGCCGTTCACTGTCAGATAGAAATATCCAGAGCTTGCGAAGGTTCAAAAAATATCTGTAAGTACTGGCTTTGGGAGACTACGTTCACTAGCACTCCTTCATCTTGGCTTTATCCAGCGTAACCACCGTCACCATCAGGAAATTATCCAATGTCTGAGAGTGGGTGGAATCTTGGGCTGATGATGAAGGCTCACGGAATTCCAGGGTTTCGACGAGGTTGTTTCAGCTTTCAACACCGAAAAGCCCCGGATAGGTGACTGAGTACGCCAATACCACGATGAATGTCATAGTGGAGGAATACTGTGAGTTTATGATGTACAGCACTACACCAACAGAGTCTAATCACGACGAAAGGTTCAAAATACCCGGTGACATCCAGATTACACACCAGCATTCCAAATACGAACGACGCCGTTCGTTGCCGTCCTTAGACTTGGCATCGATCGTCCCAAGAACGTCAAGCGCTTGATAGGTAAGGTCTGTCATATATGCTCGTAGCTTCTACGTTCCGACACTCATGAGGGTTGTCGGATCTCTGCAAAGCAAATTCCGGTCGATCCGTATCGTCGAAACAGCGTTGGTCCCAAAGGGTGAAATGTGAGATCCGGATGGGCGAAAAACGGTCAATCGATCCTGCTGGGGCGTCGCGCAGGCTGAGGCGTGTTGCGGTCGTGGATCAAATCCAGATCAGAGCTGCTCGACATGAGGTTGCAACGAGGCTACAGGCATCGTACGTGAATATCAATGTCCTTCACTGAATCCACACTCCTCTGATATCAATTCCGGCTCTATTGAATGATGAATCTTGTCTCTCCTACCCCTCGCATCCCCGTCAGCTCACATCCCCGTCCAAATCATCACTCTTCTGACACATGGGCGGCCATATCGAAGTTGAAGAGGCAGCCCGATCGTCTCGCAGAAATATCAAGAACGTCGGCAGGGGATACCATAAACAGTCACTAGAAGCGATTCAGTCTTGTCGGATGCTGGCGCGGCACTCACCGCAAGGAGAATCCACTCAAAACGATGCCTTGCTCCAGTGCGTACTCTCCGATTTCAATTGCGAAGATAATGCCAACTTCGTGACAATGCAGCTTATACGATCTGTTGGACTGCGCTATTGATGCCGCGGTGAAAGCAGGAAAGTTCGAATCAGAAAAAGCGACTACTGCCTTCCAGACTTTCGAGGTTGAAGCTCTCAAATACGTCGACAAATATCATACTACAAAGGAACAAACAATGTCAGTTCACGTACTACTTGAGGAAAGTCGATCCTGACGAGAGATACAGTATAATCCCTGACTTCCATGGCGAAATGGAGAAAGCCAAGCACGAGGATGCTGCATCCTTGAAGCTGTGCAATAGGATCGTACAGCGCTTAGGATCAAACGTGAGGTCTTCTCTCTTTCGGAGTAAGTCACTGTTCGTTTACAACTCTGTCTAGCCTGCGTCTGCATTCAGCGCAGATAATATCATCCAGTTTCAGTTCGTTGTCCTTAAAGCACCCCATGTTAGAGTACCCGACAACATCATTTGCCCTAGTGAGTCGGTCGCCCAAACTCAAATGATATTTGTCAAGTTGATATCCCACGTTTTCATCAGTCAAACTGGACCCAGTCGCCAAGAATTCAGAGGTACTCTGGAATCTTCGCTGCAGAGGAGCCTGCAGTCTCAAGCAGAATCCTCATTTCTATAACCACTCGAATCTTCCCGCGGAACCCTCGTCTTATGGTCCAAAATTCATACGCGACCCTGCTACAGATTTCCGAGCGTCTAAAGGCAGCGGTACACCGACATTCTATGTGCTCACCGATAGGAACTCCCGCATCTTCGTCAAGTACGAGATTGACAAGCGCTCACGAACGTTTGGGAATATATATCGACCAGACAGTACAGTCATCCTGAAAGGTAACTCTCCCAAAGGCTCACAAGTCAAAGAAGAGGGATTTATCGCTTGCATCACTAGATCAAAACGGAATCCTCGAGGCTGCAGACACTGTAATCAAGTCGGCTTCGCCATCTACTCCTAGTCCAACCCAATCTTCCAGTCGACGGCCTCAAGCTCGAGAGACTGGAATTGCCGCCTGGCGAGAATCACTCAACAGAGCACTAGATGCGGATACACAGGACTGGATACTTCACCCGTCGGAGCCGCCAGTCAATTACCGACACACCCGCGTGTTGTCTCTCCCACCACCGCCTACCTCCCCTCCGCGTCCACTCCCGAAACCCGCCAAGACGCCCACTCCGATAGCCAATCGCCCATCCTCTCGACCCCTCCCTGCGACTCCGCCCCTGCGACCCGACACGCCGGCCGAGCCCGATGCGCACACCCCTTTGCGGCGACCGTCTTTGGCGCCGCTGCAAGGACTTCAGTCCAGCACGGCCGCGCCCTACCAGTCAGGCAGCACCTTTGGCTCGTACACCGCGGTCGACCCGTCCGTCACGTCGGCGGGAACGTTCTACACATCTTCTGGTACACTCGGCGCGTTCTCCAGCGCGTCGTCGTCCTTCCCTCAGCCTAATTCTGCTCCGCCTGTGGAGAAGAAGAGCTGGATCCGGAGACACATCATTGAACCGGTGAAGAGCTTCGCTCGAGGCGCGAAGCATTAGGCGTCTCGTTGGAGGGCAAATCATTGCTGTGCTCTGGTCTGTATAGTGTCGTGATTTCTCTTGTTTGCGGCACTCGTGGGTCGGGTACCCGTTGGTGCGGTGTTCCATGTACAATTTTGTACGACTATGTGTGACGTTCTCTGTTCAGTCTGCTGTGCGTGATTAGGCCGTTGTATTTCTCCAGGCCGTTGTGATCTAAGCGTGGCGCGCGTCGGTGACATGGATTGCTTTCAAGGAGCCTGCCACACTGCATGAGCCTTCCAAGTTATTCAGCAATCTAAGTCGTGCATATAAAGACGTATGATATGTTGAGCACCAAAAAAGAGGTCATAATGGTATTAACAAAGAACGCGCTGTGTACGGTGTTGAGTATAAAAAGTTGGATACTAAAGGATGCATAAAGGAGGGAAGAAAAGAAACACTCAGACATTCAATGTAGACGACAATTAGTTCACCACAAACAGTTAGCTCGAAGTCACCACGACCGTCACTTGTACAGAACTTTGATCGCCAACCTGTTCGAACCCTTCTGATACAGCGCCACTCCACCCATCTGCAGCGCGTCGGACACACCCGGCTGCCCAGACGGCCTGCTCACCATGTTCGTGTCCGCGTAGAGGTCAGACGCGCCGCCCGTGGCCGGGAAGTACTGGTGCATGTCCGTATTCTTGATCTCGGTCTCCGCCCCCGTCGTCAGATTGCGCACGACGAGGCCCGGCGCGACGCGGTTGCCCTTCTGCCAGAAGAACACGCCTACGACGGCGCTGCCCGCAGGGCACACGACGGGCCCGAGGTCGACGTAGATCTTCGACATGCCGCCGTCGCCGGGGAAGTAGCTGCCGCCGGCGGGGGGCGCGGCGATGACGGTCTCCTTCAGCGTCCCGTCGTCGACCTTCGCCGCGACGATCTCCCACGAGAGTCGGTTGCTCGGGTCCGGGCCGGCGGTCCTGCGCAGGCCGCACGAGACGATGACCTTGCCTGCCGGGCAGCGCACGCGCCGCGTGTCGACGTAGAAGTCCTTGAGCGCGCCGAAGTAGTTGCCGTTCCAGTCGGGCACCGTCTCCCAGACCTGGCCGCCGTACGGGAGCTTGAAGCTCGCGCCGTTCGTCCAGGTGATCTTCTTGTTCGCCGCGGTGCCGTAGAGCACGTCCATCGTCGACGGCGTCACGCGCACGAGCGCGAAGTTCTGGTTGAACGCGCAGCCTGGGCGGAACTCGGGGACATTGCGCGTAGAGTTCTTCGTCGGGACGGGGATCGGGTTGGGGAGCAGGCCGACGCCGTGGTTGTGCCCGACGAAGAATCCGATGATGTTGTACGGGCTGAGAATATCGAGGAGGGCGTCGCGCTGGGTGTCGTGCCAAGAGGGTGTGATGGAGCCGTGCTCCCAGGTGTCGGAGAACAGGTAGTGCTGAACGATGATGATGGGGCGCGTCGTACCGCGCTCCTCGAGCTTGTCCTTCAGCCACTGGATCCCGG
>MU277285.1:18064-62996 GCA_022160305.1 Artomyces pyxidatus | reverse complement strand
TCACGCCCATGTACCTGCGCAAGCGTCTCCACGTCAGTCTTGCTATCTCGGCGGCTGCACCTCCATGGGACGTCTGGACGTCCGCGTCGGCACTGCCCATGGTGCGTCCGGAGACTGGTCGTGGAGTATCTTTAGGTCCCGCCTTTGGTACGCCGCAATCGGAGGTCACTATGAGCGACACTGGAACACAAAATACGGGGTAAAAGCGGAGGAAACAACGTGTCTGCAGTCGTGGCAACGTGATATCGTCCAAGGCTTGGAGAGTCCCCACACACCGGTGAACATGAGCGCTACGAAGCAGCGCAGAAGGCTACGACGAGTCTAAAGGACACGTAAGAGAGCAGCTACGCGTCCATACAATAAAGAAGTGGAAAGATTTGAGGAGAAACGGACCGACGAGTGCAAAGAATAGTCGGGACGCACGGCGTCTAGCATCCTGACCAAAGTCGGTGCATCGCCGAGGCCGCCGAATGAGAAGTAAGATACTCACCGCATACAGGCTATAGCACTTTCCAGAGCATATCATCCAAAACAGACGATGACGAACTCTCAGCAAATTGACGATCTTGTGGTTGCTTTGCTGTAACCTGGATGCTGGGAAAAGATGCGATGCCTAGCCACGTCGTGTGATGCTGGCCTCCGAGTCGAGAGGTTCAGAAAATGAGAATAGCTATCTTGCAACGGAGAAAAGAGCTGAGAAGCAGACAGGATAAAGGTATGGATTTGGAGCTGGAAGTTGGAAGAGGCTCAGGCTGGATGACTCGAACCGTGGCACGCGCACAGTCACGAGCCACGTGAGCGTGACAGCACCCCGCAGCGTGACTCGGACTCCGTCAGTTTCTAGTCGTTCGCTCAACTTCAAGCCAGCTCCGTCCAATCTGGCCCATCGTCGCACTCTCTCTGTCCTCAAACTGGACCTATTTCTCGTTCTGGTGAATCTTTCGCCGTCGCGATAGTGGAATAAGATAGGAATCTTGACGACTTTGCGGTGGAGACCAAGTGCGTTCACTTTGCTTCTGTCTGCGAATTTTGTTGTCTCCGCAGTCACTAATGACAGGACGTCCAATTTTAAGCTCTGTGAAGGTGACAGACCTCAAAATGTTGGCTGGGAAAAAAGGAATGGAGAGTGAAATTGATCGGTGTGCAACTTTCTCCGTACCTCGCTTACGACGCTGACGAGGCGCCCCTCCGGTAGCTTCGACAGCTCTGATCCAACCGTGTATTCCTATTGGGGCACTTGTGCAAGCTCAAGGCTAGCTCTGTTTGAAAATGTACTTTCCAGGGCGGATACGGCGAGCATATCTGGCGCATATAGACGACTGGATGCCGAAATCTCCGACTTGCAGATCGCGCTGTCGTCGTTCCGGACGCGACGCAACATGCTCTCGCCAATCTATTGTCTTCCACCCGAAATCCTCATCTTCATATTTTCGTGCGCAAGGCTCTTTGTGCTCCTGGTCGCTGTCCCTCAACCCCATATTCCCTCCGCCCGTGCTTCCCACCTGCCCCCACCAACGATCCCCTCGTAGGTCTGATCTGATCTTCGCCCTCTTCCCCGGCGTCCACAGCTCACACCGAGCACAGCTGAGCTGAGACTGCCGTTATTGCCCGGCCTATAAACTCGACTCGGAGACAAGTACGACTGGGCTCGCGATCGTCGCCGCCTCGTCCGTGCGCTCTCATAGCCTTGCAAGTACCGCCCCCCTCGTCTCCAGCGCGTTCAAACGTTCATCGCTGCTTCAACAAACGGGACCGCTAATTGACCTGCTTTGCGCGTGGCTCAGCGGATGTTGGGTCAGCACATCGATGTGCCTCTAATTTGCGCACTCAAGTACTCAAGGCCTAGACGGCGCATGTACGGGCATCCGCATCCCGAATCAAAGTCCATACTGGTACGCAAAGCCGAGACAACGGAGCAGCGAGCGCAACCGTACGTACATATACATGCTGTCGGTGTACGGATACGAACCACTAGCTGATCGCTCCGCCCATCGATGATCCGAGAATACACGCATTTTACCCCGTCTACCACCCTGACCGGCGCCCATACAGTGCGTGCGCTCCTATATGCATGCATCAGATACCGTCCACGCGGGCTCAAGCAAGGCGCGTGCTACGCGCTCACCGTGTACGTTGCGCCGTGAACATAGAAGCTCCCCATGCGCGCGGTGCGACGTTCTACGGCATGTGATCGCCGGGGCAGTGATGTGGCAGCTGGCCGGACTCATGCAAGCTTCAGCGCCTCGAAAAAGAGCATGGTGAGGAGCCTGGAGCGGCGGAGGGATGCGGTGTGCGGGTGCATGTCTGTAGTGAAGAGGAAGGAGGGCATGGGGCGGGTGGGCTTATATGCGCGAGACGGTGTTTGGTTCGCGTGTGCGGGACAAACAAAGCGGACGCGACGGGGCGAGGTCACGTGTGTTCAGACGCCCAGCTGGCTTTCCCAGGCTCATCGCTGCTCTTCGTCTTGTCATCGTCTTCACCACAACGCCCTCTCTCTTGTCAGCTCGGACCACCCAAGACTGCCGATCCCCCAGGCATCGCTGCCCCGTGATCACGGGCAAAGCTCTGCCTGTGTCCACTCTCGCCGCTCTGCGCCTCTCGATCCGCTGCCCACATTTCGCCACGTCACGTCTATCCACCCCAAGCCCCCGCACCCCCCGCACCTCCCGCGCATCTCAGCGTTCGCCCCTTTTTTCTCTCGCGAGGGCATGTCGTGGCCCCCTGGCCCTTGCATCCGCTGCCCAAGCTCGTGCCTCTTCAGAGGGGGTTACAAGCCCTTTGGGAAGGTCCGTGGGCGATCATATGCGTGAAGGGCCAACGCGCGCCGTGCTCGAACGAGGGTATCATCTACATCGTCGCAATCAGTGTCCGCGGTCTACGCGCCGCGCTGCACCATGCGCTCCTGCGCAGCATACTCCCCACTCCCGTGCTGGTCTGCGCTCACGGCTCAGAACTGCCACGTGCACGCTGAGGGCGTTTCGCGCAGCTCTCTCGTTCGAGGATCGACGTGTGACGTGTGCTCTCGGCTGAGGCTTGAGCTTGAACATGTGCGCCGATGCGTTTACACACAGCGATGACACGAGAATACTCTAGCTGGTCTGTCTCAACGACATCTACCACGGAGACTGGGCTAGCGTGGAACAATTTTACTCTATGCACTGCGTGGCGCCCACAGCCTGACTGTGCACGCGTCCCTGCTGTTCGTTCGTCGGCGCCCCGGCCATGCTCAAAGTGACGCAGACGATCAGTACTTGCTGCAGGAACACGACGACTGCATACATGGCTCTACCAGACAACTACGACACGATTACCATGTCTTTGTACATGCCCAAGCAATCCAGCCCACCGATGATTCGAGAATACGGTCTGTTACATTACTTATCCCCGATCTAACCCTGTCGGCTGCAGGAGAGTGTCTCTACAGATAGCCCTCAGACGAAGCGCACAGACTAGCTTGAAGTCACGCACTGCTCGACGACTTGACCATCGTACGGGGGGTTGCGCCCAGTGGCGCAGCACTCAAGCTCAAGGCCCAAGGCTGGCGTCAGCGTCAGCGTCGCGCACGCGCGCGGGGGAGCGCAGGGACGTACTCTTTGATGGCGAATTGCCGCGGCTGCTGTCCACGCACGGTGGGCAAGGGGAAAAGAGCATGGTGAGGAGCGGCGGAGGGCTGGCTGTCGCGCGGAGGTACATGATGGCGGAGGCGGAGGACGGTGGGTATCTCTGGAGGCTCTGTGCATGGGTCTTTATATGCGCGAGACCGTGTTTGGCTCTCGTGTGCGGGACAAATAAAGTGCCCGGGGCGCGGACGTGTCACGTGCACGGCACGGCCCAGAGAACACGTCTTCGTCGTTCACAAGTGCTACTACGATTCTCTCCATCCCAACTAGTACCGAGTCATTCAGCGTCGTCGTACTGTCCGACGTACACTGGATGCACTCGCCGAAGAAGCCGAACGTCTATTTGCGCAGGTACGCCCATTCCATCCCCCTCATCTCATTCTCGGCAGTAAAACAAGCAAACTCATACGCTCAGTCCACAGAGTGACACCGTTCACGATCAAGGGTCGCTGTACCATAACAGTTCAATCAATTCGCTCCTGTCCTCCCTCCAGAGGAACACTTACAGGGTGTTAATCGTGCATGCAGCTCTCGCTGCGCTTCAGCCACTCGCTGTCGCTGCGCTTCAGCCACTCGCTGTCGCACCTGCGAAAGGTGAGCACTGCATCGCATCGACGGCCTCAGTTAGCGCGTGCACTCAACGAACGAACGAGTCGCTCACTCTCCGCGGCGAGCAGACCGTCGTCGTCTGCTGGACGGGGCAGAGCGTATGATGCTGGAGCGAAAAGCAGCAGCGCGGCACAGACAGCGAGCCTCGAGGCGATTGAGATCTGCATTTGTGGTGCTGAGGTCTTGCGGGTGTCGGCTGATGCTGCTGCAGTCAAGCTTCCTCCCCCACATTTATACCTACGCTCCTCCACAACGCAGCGCTCCTCGGGCGATGCGCGCACGGAGGCCCGCATCCTCCGCGATGGAACTGTGTGTGTCTCATGCGCGTGCGAGAGCATGCAGCGGGCGGACGTTCTCCCAGCGGGCCTGCATCAGCGCGCGCCTCCCGACCCGGACCACTGAACCCTCGGCAGCATCCGCCCTCCGAGAGCGAGCACCATCGACAACACAGCAGATCACACCTGGGCCACCGATCCCATCGGGGAGAACCCTGGCGTAGCGCCGATCAGCTAGTATGGCGCCGCGGGGCGGCGGGAGAACAGAGGGGCCAGGAGGGTCGGCATCTTCGCGCATATCAGGCCGTGGGACGGGTGCAGATGGACGAGCGGGAACGCACTGTGTGCGCTCGGGCTCTGATGCGGCGTGTCCGAGCTTGCCGCGAAACAGGACTTGATGCGGAGGCGGGGTGGTCGGAGTGCGTGGGGGTTTGGCTGTCGCGTTGGGTGGTTCCATCGGCTTGGATGCGGACAGCGGCTTCTTTGGGCTGGCGCGCGGGGGTTCACTTTGTTGTGTCCGTGCAGAGATGGTCGGATTTATTGCTCCGGATGTCCCGAGTGTCGACCGCGAGCGACTACGCACCAGCGCCTGCACGGCCTTCTTCAAGTTCTGCATGTTGGTGAACCTGGCTGCACGAGGGCGCGCATTGCCTTCGTCGTGGAGATAGTAGCCGGCGGGTCCCAGTGCAAATCCAGTGCGGAGGTGCGGGGTACGTTATATCTGCCGCGCGAGGCATCCAACTACACAACCGCGTGCGGTGGCGTTGTGAGACACCGGTTACGCGATATCAGGAAGAGTGGGCAACGTACTCATGGGAGGGCCCAAGGGCCGCGACATTGCAGCCCATCGCGCGCATCAGGGCGTTCGCGTTCCCGTCTTGACTCTGCTCTGCACAATCAAATCAGCATCACCGATGCCGTTCGTGGACACAGTGCGACCTTTGTATTTAATCGAGATGTACGCACCCCGGCCGCATCTCCCATCTTCCCCTCGGTCTCCCCAACATGCGGCTTTCGACCATCGCGGGACTCGTTTTCTTGATAGCACTTCAGCTCGTGCAGTCCGGGCGCCCGCGGCCCATGGCGAGAGGTGGGAGGCGTTTGGCTACACGCGACTGACGGCTGGATGCGCTGACGGGTCCCCGAATTTTGGTTGCAGGTGACGAAATATCGAGCGGAGGCAGTGAGTCCGAGGCTCTTGGGGTATATGCGCCGACTAACTGGCGAGGCGCGGTTCAGAACTGGATAGATCGGCGGCAGACTGCGAGCACCTCGATTGGCTCGTACGGCGACGGTGCGACACTGGCATGTAGAAGTGTGTCCGGGTGGGTGCATTTTCAAGCTGTATATGCGCCTCACCTCGACGGTGCTCACTGGCTGCTTGTTTTCAGCATGCAAAGTGTGGGCAATGCACGACGTACTGCATTAATAAATAAGAGAAGGATTGGTTCAGAGGCGTGGATATTGGGGCTGTGAAGCGCACTAGCGTCTCCAGCATGCTGGATTGAATATTCGATCAGTGTATGGTGCGCAAATTTGGAGCCCAGGCGACGAATTATCGGCGAGAAAGATTGCGGGCATGAGGGAGTGTTCGCTGGTGGACTGTTGACAAAGAATATGAATTGAGCGTCAACTTACGTACCCCAGTCGTATGTCGCGGCGGCGGCGTAAACGGTCGATGGGAAGCCGCCGAGTAGAACCTAGCCTGCAGAGCCACGAAGGAAACCTTGTCACAAAGATCGGTGCTTCGGGGCCATGAAAAGACTTAAGCTCTGCAGCGAGGTGGTATCACGAGCGATAAGAGGTCTGTTGTACCAAAGGCTGAGAAAAGGCACGTTAGCATCACTGGAAGCGC
The DNA here is from genome assembly GCA_022160305.1 of Artomyces pyxidatus. Classification (NCBI taxonomy): domain Eukaryota; kingdom Fungi; phylum Basidiomycota; class Agaricomycetes; order Russulales; family Auriscalpiaceae; genus Artomyces; species Artomyces pyxidatus. Next base: position 56,637 of record MU277285.1, on the reverse strand, counting down.
TCTCAGAATGACCTGTGCACTGTCTTCCCGGACAAACCTTGCTTTCTTCATGGGCGACTTAAAGCCTGGGATCGCATTGAATACACCTGTGATTCAAGATCCGTGATAATGCCAATGCTTCTCAGAGTTGTCAGTTGCAGGAGATACGGCGGGAGTGCCGCAGCCTCGATCTTCGTTGGATCCTTGATTGAGTCCATTGTTGTATGCTCTCTTGCACATTTCATCGTGAAATGACGGTATGTTGATGACATTTCGTGGGACCTGTATCTGGAACCGTCGGTGTGTGAGTTTAAGATCCAAGAAGTACGACAAACCTTTTTTTTGACATCCCATCTGTGTTCTCGAAGAAGCTGATGGCACAGCGGAAGCACCACTCGCCCGAATACAGTTCACAAAGATGGTCTAGAACCAATGTCAGCCTATCAATGTCTCGCACACATAGCACGCAGCGTAGGAGGCGCGTACCCCTGCCCTACCCAAGACATCCCGATTTTGTCATTCCAGCCCTCGCGACACTCGCCATCTTTTCCGTACGACCAACTGCCTTTGTCCATGTCGCAGCCGAGAGACAGTGGGTCGACGTCGCTCGCTGCAGGAGGATAGGATAGGATAGGATAGGATTACACCGCAAGGGTCCCATTGAGGAACAGAGCGGGGGCCCGTACTAGTACATGTCAGGAACAGGTACACTACGGATGCTCTAAGTATGCCCTGCTTCGATCACGCTCTAAGAACTCCAAAATACACGCCGCCGAGTAACCGCAGGACAAGAAAACACCGAAATCTCATATGCTGGGTCCGGGCCACCTTGAACACTCAGCGCGACACTATCAGGAGTCCGCGGAACTGATGTAACATCATCCAGGCTAGCAGTTCGAAACGAGGTTTCCCCGTGTGCGTTTCCCCAGGTCGCCGATTCTTCCGAGTTCGGTGATATAGATGGAAGGGGGAGTGGACAGGCCGATGGGCGAAGATCAGAGGTTCATCATACCGTATATACCCCAATGCATACACTTGGCTGGCTCTCGACGGACCACCAGATATTCACACAGACATAGACGACGCCGACGTGCGTTGGATGCGCGAGACCGCGTGTGTGAGGGTGTGCGCCGAAAGGGCGCTTGGCCCACGAACGACATGACGTCGCCTAGCACAGTGTTGTAACACAACAACTTGAGCAGCAATAGAGGTTCTCAGGCGCAGGGACAAGTTTGGCAAGGTCGATTCGTCGAGGATAGTTCGTGATGTAGATCGAATCATCCGGAAGGTGACACGAAATCTCGGCCAAAGACTCCAGCACAGTGAGGCCGTCACAGTCCCCAGTTAACATGCAGTAAAACCGATACTGTGTCTGCCATTATCCGCAGCTGTAGTAACAGCGTCAGGATTGTTAGTAGAGAGTGGAGGGACGCAGGAGAAAACACATCTCTCGACTTCGGAAGGTTTGTGAACAGAGTCCGCAAACAACATAGAGATTGCGACGCTCCGAGTCTGTGGAGATGCAGGGGTCATAGCGGAGAATGACATAGGGAGAGAAGCAGACGAAGTCACTACGCGAGCATTTCCAGGAGTTGGGTGAGAATGTCGCAGTCTGCCGTAAAGGCAGTGCTACTAGGTACAGCCATGAGTGCGTCGGTCATTCTCGCGCAATGCGGTCGGCCGCAGAAGGGCTGTCAGAATTGCCAGAGCGATTCGTTAGACACGTCACTGCAAAGACCATGGCTTCATATCAGAGTCTTACTTCCTGGACCTTTCTGCCGCCAGACCCAGAGTCAGAGAAGAGACTCGAGTTTATAGAGGCTCTGATCGAGGGACAACGAGAGAGTCGGATTGACTCACCACATCAATTGAATTCCATGCCAGCACCGGCACAAACGCCATCGCCATCGATCTTAGCTCCAGACGCACGAACCCACACCAGCATGTGCAAAAAGGATCTTCCTCATAAATATTCCCCGCTGCTGAACGAGTCGCCCTCGTGGGTATCATGAGTCCTAGAAGGTGTCACTACAGACTCATCATCACCGCTGTCAGTTATGGACACATCGACAAGAGACAGTCCATCAACATCAGAACATCAGCGCAGTCGGAGATGCCCAGATGGACTGTTGGTCCGCTGTGCCCAAGAGCCGTAATCAACGTCGCCGTCTTCTATATGAAGAGAGCGCTGGTCACCCACTGTAGATATGCTGACCTTCCCTTCCTAAGGCTCACGCGCACACATGCATCTCTCGACCACAGCAAGACTCGCCATTCTGGCACTGCTTCAGCTTGCTGCGTCGGGAGACGCATTGCCTGCGCTCACATCTGCGGGCACAACAAGTCAGCTAACGTCGGTGAGCAGAACGAGCTCGCTTACGTCGACGGCGAGATCGTTCACATCGACGAGCGATATAACCGCATCCGCGTCGTCCGGCACAGCAACCGCGATACGGTCGTCCAGTAGGGGGAGCACGTCCGGTTTGTCCAGCCGAGCGAGCACAGCCCTGCCATCCACCAAAACAAGCACGACTGCATCGTCTAGCAGAGCAAGCGCGACCGCGTCATCTACCAAGCCAAGCACGGCCACCTCGTCCAGAAAATCAAGCACACCCACGTCGATAACCAAATCAAATCCACCTACGTCTATCTCGTCAGGCAAAGAGAGCACGACCACCTCAGCGAACACGACCAGGTCATCCAGCAAAGCGGGCGCGTCCGCATCTTCCAGCCACGCGGGCACATCTGCGTCCTCTAGCAAAGCGACCACGTCCGTGTTGTCCGGCAAATCAAGCCCATCCACGTCGACAACCAAATCGAACGCATCCACTTCGACCTCGTCCAGCAAGGCGAGCACGTCCAGCAAGGCGAGCACGTCCGGGTCACCTAGCAAGTCGACCGCGCTCACGTCGACGGTGAGTTCAGCTTCGTCAACGAAAAGGGCCCTACCGGCGTCATCCACAACAACGACTCCTACCACCTCATCGAGCAAGGCAGCTACGTCAACCTTGTCGAGGAAGGGAGCTTCATCCGCCTCGTCGAGCAAAGCCGCTTCGCCAACATCGTCGAGCAAGACAGCTCCTTCTGTCTCGTCAAGCAAAGCAGCTTCATCCACCGAGTCGAGCAAAGCCACTTCGCCGACATCATCGACCAAAAGCGCTTCCTCCACCACTACACTTCATTCTTCCTCATCGCCCAGATCGGCAACGCCCATCTCTTCCACGTCGACAAGAAAAGCCGCTTCGTCCACCTCGTCGAGCAAGGCCGCTTCGTCTACTTCGTCGAGGAAAGTCGCTCCATCCACCACGTCGAGCAAAGCGGCTTCATCCACTTCGTCGAGAAAAGCGGCTCCATCCAGTTCGTCGAGCAACGTACCTCCTTCCACCTCTTCGAGCAAGGCCGCATCGTCGAGCAAAGCCGCATCGTCGAGCAAGGCCGCTTCATCCACCTCGTCGACCAAAGCACCTCCTTCCTCCTCGTCGACCAGATCGGCAACGCCCTCTTCTTTCACGTCGACAAGCAAAGGGAGCTCGAGCCCGGTCCGCTCGTCCAGCAAGCCGAGCATATCCACGTCTTCCAGTGAACCGAACACGTCCGCGTCTTCCAGAAAAGCGAGTGCGTCCACGTCGACAACCAAATCAGACCCACCTACGTCAATCTCGACCATAAAAGCGAAGACGTCCGCGTCGTCCAGTAAACCGGGCACCCCCACCTCATCCGGGAAGCCGGCTGCGCCGACTTCGGGAGCGAGTTCAGCCTCGTCAAAGAAAGCGATCCTACAGGCGTCATCCATTGCACCGACCCCTTCCACTTCGTCGGGAAAAGCGGCTTCGTCCACTTCGTCGACCAAATCAGCTTTATCCACCTCGTCGAGCAAAGCACCTACGTCCACTTCACCGACCAAATCGGCACCTCCCACCTCCGCCACTTCATCGACCAAATCGGCTTCGTCCACTTCGTCGAGCAAAGCACCTATTTCCACCTCGTCTATCAAACCAGCACCTCCCACCTCCTCCACTTCGTCGAGTAAAGCGGCTTCGTCCACCTCGTCGAGCAAAGCAACTACTTTCACCTCTTCCACCAAGGCAGCACTTCCTACGTCCTCCACTTCGTCGAGTAAAGAGGCTTCGTCCACTTTGTCGAGCAAATCGGCTTCGCCCACCTCGTCGAGCAAAGCACCCACCTCCACCTCGTCGAGCAAATCAGCACCTCCCGCTTCCTCTACTTCGTCGAGCAAATCCGGACCGCCCACCTCTTCCACGCCGACCAGCAAAGCGAGCTCGAGCTCAGTCCGCAGCACGTCAGCGTCCTCGAGTGGAGCCTCGTCGACGGGCATCAACAGGCCGGTTGGTGAGTTTCCACGCAGATAGTCGGTTTCAGCATAGAGATGCTGACGTGGCGCAGCGCCGCACTGCGAGCTAGAGCGCGCCTGCGTGTGGTGGCTGCGGCGCGAGAGCGGGGAGAAAGCGTAGATTGCGCCGGTGGGCCGGCCGGTCCGTGATGTGCGCGCCTATGAAGGATGTATCGGTGATAAGGGGTGTGTGTATGACTGGATATGGACTGAGTATCTGGTGCCAGGAGAGGATACAGTGGACATTCAGGTAGCGCGGTGAAGAGCACAGGCTGTGTCGTGTATATGTTGACGTGCGGGACTGCTGCGAAGTCCAGTGCATGACTGCAAGATATGTAATTAGCGGCACCTCTCAGCTCAGCTTGGCATCGCGCAGACGCACCTTCGAGTCAAAGGACGGCATGTGCAGTGCATAGATACCGGTAAACCAGCTCCGGCGCACGGCCCGATGCAAGCGTCTCGGAGACAGAACTCCCTGGATGGCAAAATGTCGCAGGCTTGTTGACCGTCTACCGGATCATTGTGCTCCCAGTTTCCCGACGACAGTAGTCGCAGAGGGGGTACTCCCAGGCGCTCGTAACCCAGATTCGCAGCAGGACACCCAACACAGATCGTCTAGTAGCGGATTTCCTTGTGAATATTAGTCTAGTAGTTAGCATACTTATATGCGCACAGCCACCGGAACAAAGCCAGTGAACGCATGGAATAGCTCACAGAGTCATACATTAATGAAAATTGCGATGCAGCGGAACCCTGCTGCTACCCCGTCTGGGGCAGTCTCGGAGTGACTCAAGATAAAGGATATAAAGTACTCACCAACGACGTACACCCCGTCCAGCATGTATATCCCTATCGCCTTTTTCGCATTCCTCTCCTTCGCACATATTACGGCGTCCAGCCCGCTGCCGGCGCTAGAGGTCAGGAAAGGTCTGTCAGTTTCTTTCCATCTCTGAGCAGATATTCGTACTTACCCTTTGTCGGGCTCATAGAAGGACAGCCAGTGGGGCGCGTGCTATGTCCGACGTGGCTAAAGCGGCAAGACACGGTGTGCGATGAGCCTGATCCTTCGCCAGTCGCGGTCCCAAGCAGCGTGTGAAGCCCAGAGTCGGCCCAGAGAGAAGGTGCGAGTGCCGCAACTGCATGCTTGATAACGAACGCATATTGAGAGTGTGTCCAGTCGTCTGGAAATGAGAGAAGATCGCATCTCGAGCGCGGGTTCCAGCATCCAGAGCCAAGGCTTGTAGTATACCACAACAATAGGTCGAATCTTTGAACGTGAAAGCGTGAACACGAGATCGTCAGATAGGAAGCGTGAGATGCACAAACAAGGACTTGGGATGTATCTGCTACTCGGCTTTGCCACCAATGGGCGTCAGAGGACTTGATGTCGTAGACTTCGAGGCTCGAGTCAAGCTCGAGTCAAGCTCGAGTCAACATTACGGTGAAGGCCGAGGCCCAATTCCCACGCCATCATACTAGACGCCCATCTGACGCGCGCTGACAAGCGTCACCGACCGCATCAGACTCTTCCGCTTGAACATGTGTAACTGCACCCGCCCGGCGCCACAGAAGAGCTGTCAGTGTCCTCGAGGACAACCCGTGAGACAGAACGCCGGATGCGCACAGCCAACCGTGTTCACTCATGTGCTCTTCTGCAATTGCAAGTCGTCGCCGATGTGTTGCATCGCGTCCATGGCCTGAAAAGAAGCCTCGGCGACGAAGAATGTGGAGGCTTTGCGTCAGAGGAACAGGAGTTACGAAGGAGGACCACTCTCGGAGAGGCTCCCGCATGAGGTCGTCAGCGAAATGCACCTGTGCTGCCTCCCATCGAGGTCCTCCAAAACACGAATCTTCCCCGAGCGACCTCCCACGATCCAGTGCACGACTCGCCCCGGTGCGTGAACATTGAATGAACTCATCATTACCGCCGTCTGTCTGCGAAGAGTCGACAAAAGACAGCCCATCAGCATCAGACTCTCAGCGTCGGAGCCTCCGACAGCGAGCGCAGATCGCTGCCCGACGGCCTAGCAACAGACGTGAACGCCGTGTATACAAAGAGAGAGCACGCCCTCTACCTCATATTCCCCAACCCAAGTCACGAATGCAACTGACAGTCGCTGCCACGCTCGCCATCATCGTGCTCGCTGCACCGGGCGCGTTCGCGACAAGCTCGGCCCCGAAGTCATCGCTAAGCTCGCTCCATTCAACGATAAGACCGAGCTCCCTCGCCTCGACGAGCAAGACAAGCGTGCACACATCGTCAAGCAAAACTAGCGCTTCAGCATCGTCGGCCAATGCCCCGTCATCCCGCAAACCAGCGACGTCGCGCGCGTCTTCCAGTGCGACAAGCAAAGCGTCCGCGAGCCCGGAAAGTAGGGCAGCTTCGGTGACGTCCGAGTCGTCCCCAACCCCGTCGATCGTCCGGCCGCCCCGTGAGTGACCCACCTAGGCTCTATGTGTCTGCCTGCTGACGCGGACGCCGGGGTGCAGCGCCAAAGTGCGACGAAGGCCGCAGCTGCGTCTGGTGGCTGCGGCGCAAACGCAGGCGGGCGTAGAGGGTTTCGAGGGCGCAGGACGTCGGCGGTAGGGAGATTGCGGACACTCGGGATGGAGCCTCCGGGCTATTCCGCGGTGTATGTACCACATGTACAATGGAGAGAGTAGGGAAGCTATGCTGCGTGCATGTGCGTTCATGTAGCTGTGGCGTACAGTATGCCATGTCGTCTGTTGGGATATTTTGGAGACCAGACGTCCGAAACCGCAAGAAAAATGCAGGCCAGTCTGTCGGAACTTCGCAAATAGGCGTCGGCCGCGGAGTTTCGCTCAACATTGAGAGCGAAAAACAGCCAGAGAGCAAGACATTTCATATCCTGGAGGATCTAGATAGGAAGCCAAGCATACCTTTCCGCAGAGGAAACGATTTTCCCTATAAAGTGGCTCAGCGAGGAAAGCGCTAGGAATAGGTGTACGCGCGCAGCAGTCGCCAAGAGAAAGCTAGCCTAGGGCGTCACTGCATGAACGCACGGAGTGACGTACTCGAATAAAATAGCAGTGCGGCAACACGCTGTCTAACGCCTCGGAGCAGAGCAGGCATGAGACCACGGCACAAAGGTCACTGGAGCTATAAAGCGCTCACCGACAGCGCGCACCGTATCCTGCATGCACATCTCCACTGTCCTCTCCGTCTTCCTCGCAATCGCACATATTGCGGCGTCCAGCCCGCTGCCCACGCTGGAGGTCCGGAAAGGTCAGTCAGCGTCCGCCGAGCACAGAGCCGCAAGCGATGGTGCTCACCTGTTATCGTGTCCGCAGAGGGCCAGTTGGCGGGCCGCTTGTTGTGCTCGATGTGGCTGAAGCGGCAGGCCACGACGTGCGATGAGCCCGACCCGTCACCAGGACCCGGACTCAACTCAGATGCGAAGATCTCAGACGTGATGCGATCCGCGGTACGTGAGCTACGCATATCCTCGCATTTGACGCTGACGCCGGAGCTTGAAGTGAGGAGGCCTACATATGTCTTGAGCATCGTTATCGAAACTGAGGAGCGGACGAAGGGTAGGGGTTGCGAGTCGGACACATGCAGGGTTTCTGGTCTGGAGGAGGGAGCTGAAGCTTGGACCTATCTGTTGTAGCACAGTTTCATGAGGAATTCCGGTTCGAGAATGCGGCCTTGACGAGAAGCTGAGAGTTGTTCAAGAGCTATGACACCTGTGTCAGTAACGCCGGGATCGCCCGCCGCGTGCTACGACAGCGTGGGAACACCATCCCAATCGGGCTGAGGTGCGTACAAATCCCGACGGGAGCTCCTCCGCCCGTGGAAGCGCCCGTCTCCCTCGCTGGCCGCCGCATCCAACTGCCTCCCAAATGTCTCCGGCTCTGCTGTGGCCATCCACGAGGACCCACGCTGATGTTTCTCTTTAAAGGCGTCTTTCTGGTTCTCTTGAGAATGTCTTCCCCTCCTCCTCGAGCTCGTCGACATGACTGAAAAGTCGTCGCGTCCTGGCCTTGATTCTTCTTCTACCACCGTGACGGACGTCTTTCAGACCGATGGAACGACGATCATAGTCGACTGGGATGGCCCAGACGACCCACAGAATCCGAGAAAGTGAGTCGCGTGTTGGCGTATGTCCTCCACCGCCGCTCACTATCCCCCTCAGCTGGACATTGAAGAAGAAATGGATCGCTCTCGCAACCGTCTCCTCATTTACGTTTCTCAGCCCCGTCTCATCCTCTATGTCTGCACCCGCGTCAGAACAGATCCAAGAACACTTCGCCATCTCCAGCACCCTCACCGCGATGACGGTCTCGATATTCGTGCTGGCGTATGGTGCGTCCACCTACCGTCCCGTCACAACATCGGCTTGATAGCCCCCAGCCGTGGGCCCGCTCTTCCTCGGGCCCTTAAGCGAGATCTTCGGGCGCTCTCGCGTCTTGCAGATCGCAAACCTCTGGTTTCTAGGCGCGTGCGTCTCACCCTCACCTCCCTCATATACTCACCTCCCTATAGCATGGAACATCGGCTGTGGCTTCGCAACCAGCGCATCCCAATTGATTGTGTTTCGGTTTCTCGCTGGGATCGGGGGCTCTGCGCCGCTCTCGGTACGTGTCTTCGCCTGTCCTCTCGAGTCTTGCGCTGACGAAACCGTGTTTAGGTCAGCGGCGGGGTGGTGGGCGACCTGTTTACGCCGGAGCGGCGCGGGCAGGCGGTCGCGATCTACACGCTGGTGCCGCTGCTGAGCCCCATCCTCGGGCCCATTGCGGGAGGCTGGATCGCGCAGCGCTCTACCTGGCGCTGGGTAGTGCGTGCCCTCCGTTTCACGCCTAATTCGCTGGCTGATCACCTCCGGGGCAGTACTATTCCACGTCGATCTTGGATGGGGTTGTGCAAGTGGTGGGGACGCTTCTATTGAAAGAGAGTGGGTGTTCCGCGTCGCGTAGCCCGTCTTGTCTAACCTTTCGTAGCTTATCCCCCGGTGCTTCTTGAGCGCAAGGCAAGGCTCATTCGGAAGACCATGGATGAGGAGAAAGTTATGTACACAGAAATCCGCACGAAGTTCGATGCGAAAGACCGGCAGTATGTTCCCTCTCTGAATCTCCCACGTGCCCGAGCATGTCCTGACTTGGGCGCAGCTGGAAAGCCATATTCTCCAAGGCGATGGTTCGGCCGATTCTTCTTTTCGTACATGAGCCCATCCTTGTCGTTCTCTCCTCGTACTTGGCCTTCGCGTATGGCGTTCTTTTCCGTTCGTATCTCTCTATCCGTCTGAGTCCCACCACGTCATCTAACTCGAGCTCCAAGTCTTCTTCACGACTCTGCCGACCATATTCGGACGCAATTACGGCGAGCAGCCAGGTCTCGCGGGCCTTCACTACATCGCGCTCGGCCTGGGGCTCTTGGTCGCGGCACAGAGCAACGCGCGCTTGCTCGACAGGATGTATGCGTATTTCAAGGAGAAGAACGACGGCGTCGGGAAGCCGGAGTTTCGGTTACGTGAGTGCTGCTGGACCCACGCTCGTCCTTTCGGGACGCTCACCGCGCGCGTACGCAGCGTCCATGGTCCCCGGGACGATCCTCCTCCCCGTTGGGCTGCTCATCAGCGGCTGGGCAGCCCAAGAGAAGGTCCACTGGATCGTCGTCGACATCGTGAGCCCGCCTCCCGCGACGCTTGACCACCCTATGACCTCATGCATCCCAGGGCCTCGCGCTCGTCGGCGGCAGCATGATGTTCATCGCGCAGAGCACGCAGTCGTACGTCATCGACACGTTCACGCTGTACTCAGCGTCCGGTACGTCACGCCTTCCGCCTCCCCATCTTCGGCGCCTGACTCCCAGCGCGCCGCGCAGCGCTCGCGTGCGTCAACTGCCTGCGCTCCGTCGCGGGCTTCGGCTTCCCGCTCTTCGCGCCGCCGATGTACGACGCGCTCGGGTTCGGGAGGGGCAACACCATCCTCGCCGGCGTCGCCGTCGCCCTCGGGTGCCCCGCGTATGTCCTCACTCTCGACCTCATGATGACGCCTGCTGAGATCTCCTGTGCAGACCGTGGTTGCTTTGGCGATACGGAGAGCGGATCCGCGGTGCGAGCCGGCATGCGGCCAAGGGCAAGAAGTAGCGCGTCATGGCTGTCGGAGGTCCGTATGTTGTTCCTAGTTTGGAGTACGTGGTGGAGGGGTTTCTTGCGACCTGTGGTCTTTAGTACTGTGCCGTGACGTGTCGTTTGGTCTCTAATGGAGTAAATTTCATCCACAGTTTGTGTTTGGTTCAATACACATGCAAATATCTGCCAGCATAGGCGCACAGCTGACGGGCACTCGGAAGCGGTCCAGCGCAGATGTCGTCGCGTGCATCATGTGACCGTCGCGTCGGCTTTGTTTGTCCCGCACACGCGAACCAAACACCCCTATATCAGTATAAACCGCCAACACACAGATGAAGCCCACAGCCCAAACTCCAATTAGCATGTAGTTATCACTAGAACAAATAAATAACACTGTATGTTCATTACCCCCCACATCTCGAGACGCGGAAAACCGTCCTATGGCAGCGTCATCGGTTTCGACGTCCATCTCAACCGTACCTCAAGAAGTAGGGGTCTCGTCGATCTACCCACCGCTTTCCCTTGCCTCAACAACACACTGGTGGCTTCTCCCCGAAAATGCAGACTCGGAGATGTGAATGTGGTCAGAGCTTCGACAGTGCGATATACCACGTATTATAAGGAAATATAGTCACGATAGGGACCATCTGGAAGGTCGAGCTCGAATAGCGGTGCATGTTTTGGATACTTGTAGTCGGGTGAGCGTTCGGGATGTCGATCCAAGGAGACGACTAGACCGAGAGAGGAAGACATTTTCAGCATTGACGAGAATGTGGACAGATAGAGAGAAGAGTGAGAAGAGCAGAAGCGGGGTCAGCCGGTCACACCACACAGCGGCAGAGGAGGATGGCAAGAACGAGGAGAAAGGAAGAGTAAACAGATGAGACTACGAGGCGTTACTTGGAAGAAACGAGTTTATCATGTCGGTTACAGTATAGGAAGGGTATAAATCGCTATAGTCGAGAAACGTGCATTTCTTGATGAGACGCGACACACAGCCTCATGTGCTGCGAGAATTCCTGATGAATCTTTTCTGAACCAGTCAGAACCGGAGGGGGGAATGCTGCAGAAGATGAAGGCTCACGATTTACGCATCATCACGCGGAGGCGCTGTGACGGTCAAGCTCCCCACTAACCGTCTCAGAGCTACCTCGAGGTCGGTCTGCACTTGATCAGTTCCGCCGTAGCAGCGGTCCAGATGCAGATGCTCGAGCTGCAGGCCGGCGCGACAGCGCTTCTCCAGGCTTTGCGGGAGGCGGGAGGCAAACGGCGCTGGATCACCGGGATAGGAAGGCGAGAGCTTGGGGCGGGTGTACCGCAAAGTCGTCAAGATTCCTATCTTATTCCACTATCGCGACGTAAGATTCACCAGAACGAGAAATAGGTCCAGTTTGAGGACAGCGAGAGTGCGACGATGGGCCAGATTGGACGGAGCTGGCCATGGCTTGAAGCTTGAAGTTGAGCGAACGACTTGAAACTGACGGAGTCCGAGTCACGCTGCGGGGTGCTGTCACGCTGCGGGGTGCTGTCACGCTCACGTGGCTCGTGACTCTGCGCGTGCCACGTTTCGAGTCATCCAGCCTCGACGAGTCTCGTCCAACAGCGTCCAACTTCCAACTCCAAATCCATACCTTTATCCTGTCTGCTTCTCAGCTCTTTTCTCCGTTGCAAGATAGCTATTCTCATTTTCTGAACCTCTCGACTCGGAGGCCAGCATCACACGACGTGGCTAGGCATCGCATCTTTTCCCAGCATCCAGGTTACAGCAAAGCAACCACAAGATCGTCAATTTGCTGAGAGTTCGTCATCGTCTGTTTTGGATGATATGCTCTGGAGAGTGCTATAGCCTGTATGCGGTGAGTATCTTACTTCTCATTCGGCGGCCTCGGCGATGCACCGACTTTGGTCAGGATGCTAGACGCCGTGCGTCCCGACTATTCTTTGCACTCGTCGGTCCGCTTCTCCTCAAATCTTTCCACTTCTTTGTTGTATGGACGCGTAGCTGCTCTCTCTTTCCAACGCTTTATGTATGTTCGGCGCGTACCTCTCGATCCACTCTCGATCGTTAAGTTCGCGCCGAGGGCTTCCATGTGCTTTCCGCTATGGTTCCGACGGACGACCTGTCGCCAGGACTAAGTGCTCAGCGGGAAACCACTGTTGGCGGCGCTTCGCTTTCACTTCCGACGACCCAGGCCAGGGCAACATGACTGCTGACGATACTGAATTCAGTGGCGATGCTTTTTTCTCTCGCACTTTCCTCCTAATTTTACTCTTCGTAAAGTTTGATCAATGACACCTCGCCCGCGCTTGCAATAGGTATGTAAAAGACTTGTAAAACATGCGCTGACATGATCTCGTCCCTTGCGGACGACGGTCGGCTACGTGACGGTCGGCGCACCAACGCCCTGACTATACGAGACACCAAAACCTAAGTGGCGCTTTGCGTTTCACGCCGACAGCTTGTTGACCGAGTCGCCTCGCCGCCCTTCACATATCGGCGGATGAGCATAAGACGCACGTATGATATTTTACCGACGTTCAGCGGCAAAACATCCTACTCGGAAGGAAAGTTTGCTCAGTTCTGCACAACTTGATGCGCGGTATGTTTCAACTGTCCAATTGTTGACGTATATAAAGGTTATCACAGAGTCTCCACTGAACTCGTCACCCAGCATTCGCCTCTCAGCATCATAAACACATCTACACGCCCTCCAATGACCGATACTACCTCCAACTCGTCCACTCTCGCCCCCGTTGGCGACCCCGCCGGCCCCGTCACATTCATCTTCCTCGCCGATCCCCAGCAGACGCGGACTGATACCGATCCTTCGGAAGGCTTCAGGAGAAAGGGGTGCAGCGACCTAAACGTTGCGCTCAACACCCTCGATTCCTTGAAGTGGCCGACTGACAACCACTTCCCGATCTCGTGCGCCGGACAGCCCATTGGCAAGGTCGACGCCGTCTTTGTTGGTGGGGACCTCTGCCAGACTGGCGGAGACTACTACGCCGAAGATCAACTGCTTCATTACCCCTCTACTTACGTCGGCGGGCTCCGAGAACTGGCCAAGGTCCGCGCGCTGTATCAGAAGGGCTTCGATGTAAATGAAGATGTGACGCCTTTGAAGTACGACCCGAAGTTTTTCGGACTTGGTGACCACGGTAAGCTTTCACCTTGTTCAGTGGAACTACAGTCTCATGTGAGAGGCGTTGGCTAGACATCCAGACCGAGGACACGCCAGCCGTCGGCTGGAACAAGGCTCGGTTCCCCGGCGACTTCTCCGAGCCGCACAACTACTGGCGTTACCAGATGTGGAACTTCATCACGCAGATGCACAGTGGTGAGTTGTTTTGAAAGTGAGATCCGTATTGTGGACACTGATTGAACACTGCGATTTCAAGGATACGATCACACACCCCTCTTTCCTCACACCAGACCCGTCTACGGTATCGAAGGTAACAACTTCGACACGGAGCAGGAGAAAGGCAGCTACTCCTGGCAGGACTACTCGCTGAACTATGTCGTCAATCTCGGCCCCGTCGACGTCATCCAACTGCATCGCTACGGTGGCGATTCGGAAGGTGGCCGGCGGTCCGGAGTCAACTGGCTGAAGCAAAGGCTGGACGAGCGCGGCCATACGCGTCCCATCATCATCATGCAGCACTACATGTTTTCCGACGTCATAGAGGACGGCTCTGGCGTCACACCAAACTGGTACAAATCCCAGCGCGACGACCTGCTCGACATCCTCAGCCCGTACAACATCATAGGCTTCTTCGTCGGAAACAATCTCGGCGTCGGTCGCCTCCCCTACCAGGTCCACGTCCCGACGAAGAACCCAACGCGCACGGTCCCCGAGTTCCGCCCCGGCTCCGCGTGGATGCAGAACTTCGCGCTCGTGCGCGTCACGCCGTCGACGATGGACGTGGTGTACGGCTTCGCGCAGGACAAGAAGGTCGTCTTCGCGAACGGCGCGACCTTCAAGATCCCGTACGGGAACCAGATCTGGGAAGAGGTGCCCGACTGGAACAACAACTGGTTCGGCACCCTCAAGACCGTCTACGTCGACACGCGCCGTGTGAAGTGCGCTGCGGACAAGGTCATCATCTCCTGCGGGCTGCGTAGGACGGTGGGCCCGGATCCGGACAACCGCATCGCGTGGGAGATCGTCGCTGCGAAGGCCGACGGCTCACAGAAGGAGACGATCCGCGCATCCGCGCCTGCAGGGAGCAACTACTTCCCCGGCGAGGATGGCATGTCGAAGATCTATATCGACACCGCGCCAGTGGTGTGCCCGGCGCATTGCGCCGTCATCGGGGTGTTCTTCTGGCACAAGGAGAACCGCGTTGCGCCGGGCCTCGTCGTGCGGGAGGTGGCGACCGCGAAGGAACGCGAGGTCATCAACACGACGGGGCGCGAGTATTTCCCGGCGGAAGACGGCTGCACGAACATGTTCGTGGACACGAATATGGTCAGTAGGCCGTCTGGGAAGGCGGGTGTGCCCGACACGCTGCAGATGGGTGGTGTCGCGTTGTATGAAAAGGGGAACAGGATCGGCGTGAAGGTGTTGTACACGTGATTGACGAGGAGTTTGTCGTTTCCGACAAAGTCTGGACACTATGAGTTTTGAAATAATTTACCTATCCTTTCGACTATCGCCTCTTTATGCGTATAATCGCTTGAAGTATCAGTATTTTACCTTCCTGTTGCATCCGCCTATAACACGGGTTTCTTGCTGGACTGCACGACTCTGTCGTTCATACTGCAGTATGCCGGTCCCAACATCCGAACCACTCTCTCCTGCTTGCGACCAGGTTGAATGGAAACTGTTCTATTTAGCATGATCGAGCTGAGAGGACCGTGATAATAACAGACGTGAGTTCAATTCGGCAGATATCTCCCACACTACGGTATCGCGCTGGTGACCAGTCAATCATCGACGTCTGTTAGGAACACCTTTATCGAATCAGCCCGGCGACTCGCGAGAAAACCGGACTCATCTTAGCGAGCGAAGACCGTGTGCGTACAAGCGCGTAGCGGGAGGATCGACGTAGTCTCCCAAAGCCAGTACTTACAGATATTTTTTGAACCTTCGCAAGCTCCGGATATTTCTATCTGACATCTCCCCCCACCATACCTACCACCCATCATCTCCCCTTCGCGCACGCGAGACCGCGTCTTAGACACCTTACGGTAGCCTTGTTGCGGTATATAAATGCAGAGTTCAAAAAAAAAAAAAAAAAAGAGACGCTCACGTGATATGTGGGCGACGCGACAGTTGGACACGAGGCGCGCTGTTTCAAGACTTCATTCTTGAACTTCCACTCCGTGACCTCCTTCTCAAGGGCAATCTATCCACTGATTACTATTGCATCTCCTCGCTGTAGCTTCGTGCGCTCTGGATGAAGTTCGGTCTTAAAGGAGAGACGGAGAAGGCGGCATCATGAACCAGTATGGCCGACAATAACACCCCATCCGACATCACTCACATCTCTTCTCCAGCCATGCCAACGTGACAGTAGAAGACGTCGACAAGGCCGTCAAGATTGAAATGCAGAACAGCGCATTTGTGAACACCCCGCACCTCATCGACACCGTGTTCGACATCGGAGACGACATCGTGGAGGTCATTCGTGGGCGCCTCGAGCAGCAGGGCTCGTATGTTCCCTGGAGCGGCCCCTCGTTCCCGCACTGGAAGGATCTACCTCTAAACCCCGAGAATGAGTCTGTGCTCTACAAGCCCTTGACACAGATTTTAAACGACATTACCCGTGCTTGCAGTCCTGACTGGGAACCCCCACTTACCCCTTCAAGTTCTTCCGACACCTCTTCTGACTATGACACCTCTTCTGACGACTTGAATGCAGCGGAGGGCGCTATCAATGACCTTCTTGAATCAGTGCAAGACGATACATCCTTCATCGGCACATCCAGTACTCGACGGTCCTTTGACCAGGCAACCGATGCCGGACTTGTCCTCCCTCGCCCACATATCGATATGGTGTGGCGCGACGAGCACGACAAGAATCCTAATTCCGTGAATCCTCTCATATCGGACATACGACCTGACATCGTTGCGACTTTGAAAAGTGGGCAAGTCGACTCCGAGTTTTCGTGGCGTGCGGTTCACATCCCTCTGGAGGTCAAGCGCCCCGCCAACATCGATGCCGCCGCCATCCAACTATTGCGATGTGTCCGACAGGCACTGCGCACTCAGCACGACCGCCGCTTTATGTACGGGTTGGTGTTCGCGAAGCGCAAGATCGTCCTATGGCACGTTGACCGCTCAGGCGCATTGGCGTCAGAAGCCTTCGACGTGCATCAAGTGAGTGGGGTGCCTCTCGTCGCGCTCTCACCGACTAAGTCTGCCTGTACGTAGGAGCCTAACAAGTTTATTCAAATCGTCGCCGGCCTCATGTACATGAATCCGGAGCGCCTGGGCTGGGACCCGACGATGAAGATGTACCTGAAGACGCCCGACGGCGACCTCGTAGAGCCCCCTCTTCCTTCATATCTCATTGAACCAACACGGGCGAATTCTGTGGACGACTATGATACGCCTTGGCAGGTATTCGTGAATAAGCCTGGGACTGAGAATGAAGACGATCCAGAGATGGAGGAGTTCGTTCTTTTCCATGCGCTCAGCCTCGCACAGTCGGAGGTGATCAAGGGTCGGTCCACGCGCGTCTGGTGCGCATGGAAGAAGGCCGACATGCATCTTCCCCGCATCAACAGACATGTTCGTGCTCGCTTCAGATTCTGCGATCTTCGCTGACTGAGATATCTAGGTATACGTCTTCAAGGACACGTGGCGAGATGCGGAGCGCAGCGTAGAAGGCGTTTTGTACCTCCATGCAAATCGCCGCCATAGCGGCTCCGGTGTGGCTTCGATGTATTCGCACGGCGTCGTCAAAATTAACGGCCAGATGGATGACACATTGCACCACATTCGCCGATCGCTTGCGCACGTCGGAAAGCCGATGAACCTGTTCACTCGCCAGCTGCCATCCCCGGAAAGTCGTGACTCCAAGCAGCTACCAGTGCTCTTTTTATGGAACGAGGATTTCTTTCAAGAAGAAATTGCATATGAGCTGGTGGTCCCTCGCAATTGCATCCACTCGAGGATTGTTATGTCCAGCTTTGGGTGGCCACTGCTCGAATTCCGCGATCTCTCGGAATTATGTGGTGCTTTGCACGATGCGATTGCCGGTACGTGGACTTCGGACTGACTGTCATGAGATGACCATGTTGATTGTATACTTCACAGGCCACAGATGGCTGTACCACGAGGGTATACTCCATCGCGACATTAGTCCAGGTAATGTTCTCATTACGCCCCTGGCGGCACCCAATCGCGGCCTATTGATCGACTTGGACAATGCCTGTGAATACGAGTCACATGCGTCAATACCGAACGATGGACGAACCGTGGTGCGTCAGTATCTCCTCGCTGTGTTGCACAGACTTAGACCGTCTGTCTAGGGCACGCTGGCCTTTATGAGTTTTGAAGTCATTACCAAGAGAAAATATGTCGATGATGAACCTCCTTCGAAGCGGCTGAAATTTTCCACAGAACTCGACTCCGATGACACTCCAGTAGACACGGATCTCCCTGAAAGCTCTCCAGTCCTCCACGGCTTCCAACATGACCTGGAGTCTTTCTTCTGGTTGATCTGCTGGATTGGGATGTGTCGTCAAGGACCTGGGAAGCGCCGCGTTGTTTGGCCGACTGATGCGAAGGCTCATAAAGACCTCTCCGAAGTCATCGACAAACTCTTCGAACAAACGAATATGACGAACATAGCGATCCGGAAATACTACTACATGACGAGGCGGGTGTCATTTCTGGACACCATTGAGCAATCATTCACTCCCTACTTCACCCCACTCCTGAGCACGGTCGAGGAGCTCTACGAGAACTTGCGACGGGCCTACAAAACCAAGAATTTCGACGACCTTTATGATCAGTTTCTGCTCGAGCTGGAGACAGCGGTAGAAACGTGCAGGGATTGGAACAACAGCAACCCCGAGTACCTGAAGATGGCGCAGAGCGTAGAAGAATTGCGGATGAAAGACGACGTTTGCTGGGACTCCCCGAGCGCCACCCAAGCCCTCGGCTTAGGAGATCAGCAAGGCGAACGCACAGAGGCGGCGCGGGCTGGGCGGCTCGCCGTACTCGAGAGGGAGGGGTCTCCCGAGAGCATTGAAGGTGTACCTCTTCGTAAGCCGAAGCCCAGCCCAGAGAATTCGCGCAAGCGCAAGATCGGAATGATCGGCGAGATGGAGGTGTCAGTGTAGTCGTCTGTTTTTGCTTTCGCATCGACTGTCGTTGCTTTGTCTGTTCTACATCTACACTCTTTCGTTGAGTGTTCGACCACTTCCGAAGATGTGGAGGCCGACGTTAATTGGGCCAACATGCAGAAATGGCTCGGATGCATCATGCAAGCATCACTCGATTGGGCCGACGCGCTGCGTCACGGTCACCTGATTTTCGTCACAGGTAGGGTTGGCTCTGATTGGCTACTTATCGCCAGGACGATAACTTACGAGCGCAACACTAATACTACACCTCAACTTTGACGAAACAGGGAGCCGAGGTGGCCGCTCCCGGCAAGCCACACCTGCCGCATCGCCTGATAAGCGTATTGTCTCGCGCTGGTCCCGAGAACAATGTCCTTCGTGTTGGTAAGCTTGTCATTCCGTGGAGCACACACAATGACATCCTCACACCTCCACGTCCACATGTTTACCCAATGTTATTGTGCCATTCAGCGAACACCCAGTGCGCAGGCTCCGACCTCATCTCCCCTCGAGGTGATTGCCAGATCGCCCGCTGAGTGGCCGAAGCATGACATCGGCCGTGAAGACACATTTTTCGTCCACACCTCTTCCATTTCCACGACCAGAGAAGAGCCATTGGCTTCGGCATGTGTCCTCCACATAGCGAGGAACTATGGCGGGTTTGCCCCGCCTCGCGCAACGCGTCGCTTACAAATCAAAGTAAGTCCACTCGTATTCAAGCCGTACCAAGCGGGGCATATACTTCTAAGGTCTGAAACTTTCACCAACGATGCTTTGAATATAGGTTAGATTTATAGAATTTTCAAAATGTATGTACTTGAACCCCTTCCACTTCACCACTGACCTGCTCTTCGAGCCCTGCTTACATAACAGACCCCGCCGATGCACGCGCGGCGCGACTCGTGCATGCCTGCAGCTTTGCGTCCTCCTGCACCTGGCGTTGGTTGACTTGGTTCGAGAGGGAGCATTGACTGAGCAATTCACGCTGGAGACGGTCCGTGTTCGTTTCTTTGCGCATTTATCGCCTTCGGGCCGCTCATCCCGCGCTGATATCCGCACACTTTTCCCGGGCCGAGAGCTCTAGACGCTCTACAATTGGGCACTGGTACCGCGACCGCGACCGCGACCACGCCCGCGCCCGCGACCTCGACCCCGACTCTGTCCCCGGGCAAGTGTGTGCCCCCGACCAATGTTTTCGGCCCGATTGCTGGAGCCTTCTCCGATAGATTCGTCGTGTGCTTGGTTCCCGCCTGTCATCCTTTGACGCTGATTGCTTGGTCCACCGGTGTTTTCAGGTTCTGTGTCGCCGTCAGCCATATCGGCATGGGTACGTTTTGCCGCATTCCGTTTCTCCTGGGCAGTGACTCGCTTGGTCGTCTGTGTAGCGCGTAGCTGGGCCGCTAGCTCGTTGTGCCTGGCCATCCGGTGCTCTTGATCTTCGAAGAGTGGTATGGGGGAAGTGAGTTGTCTGGGTAGATGTCGTCTGATGAGGTGAGCATTGTGCAAGGCATGGAGATTGACTATATATTCATGCAGTGGTTGATGCTCGATGAAAGACTCCTTGCGAGTCGATTCCTGGCGTTCTTGCAGGACAGGGCGTAAGCCGGAGGCAGAGCACTTGGCAGCACGACAGTCATGTTGTACGTTGAACGTGAATTGGATGTTCTGACATTATTCCTCAATATACACATTCTCTGTTTGCAGGGGATGAAGACGTACCGATGGCTTGACAATCAGAACTCGAGCTTCAGAAAATCGGCGAATAAGCCGTGGCATGTCAAACAAGATGTGGCGTTCTGTGGCGAGTTGGAAGACATCGAGGACAGCCATTGCGTTTTCTCCATTCTCGTCAACAAGAATCTCAATAATGCGACCAATGATAGATCCAGTCTCATCCTAATGACAATCAGCTGATTTTATCAGCGAAAACATAGCAATGACGTGACATACAGTGGGAGACTCAGAGAACACCCAGGACCCTTCAGTGCAGCGATCCTCTGATGCAGCAATGAGATAGACACATGGGATCCAGTTATTGATGCCTGAATATGCTGATGCGTTGAGAGCTTTCGAGGCTTTTGTTGCTTGCCATAAGATCAGATGTCGCTTCCGTGTTTTCCGATCTGCAGCTGACAACTTGACTGTGCCTGTAAATTATAACTATCAGCACTCGGAAACAGTAAGTGGCAGACTTGTGACACACCTGGAATGTCTGACTTGGCCTCTGTCCAGCCAAGATGATTCTGGAGGGTCGGATGATGTCGGATGAAGTCACGAACAAGAGGGCTCGGTTGCTCCCATACAGCTCCATCTCCCTCTCCTGCTCCTGCTGTCGGCCACCAACCGCCAGTTACACGGTGCTTCAGGCCCTCCTGATTGCCCAGCTGCAGAGCGATATCACGACTCGGCGCACGATGGTTGGAGAGAATCGAGCATTGACGAAAAATTGCATTATAGCACTCAAAAATCTCTGTGGCCATCCCAACAAGTGGCCCAAATCTACGGGTGTTGTCAGGTGTATGAGTGAGGAGATGAATCTTGACCTTCGAAAGAATCTTTGTTGGATCAGCAGTTGCGAACAGATCCATGACGTTTGCAACAGCAACGTCTAAATCGTCCTGTTGTCGACATACATTCAGAAAATGAAGACTCAAAGGGAGAGATAACTCACGCAATACTGTTTCATATCATCTATCTCCGGTATCCAAAGCAGCGCCATCAACAGTCCAACTGCTTTCCAAAGAGAAAATAGGACATCGTCGGCCATATCATAGACATGGAAAACACTTGTCTGGCCAACTGTTTTCAGCTGTCGGCCGATCAGAGAGTTGGCGTATTGCATGATATAGCTGGCCCGGATTGGAGGGATTGTCAGACCATGAGTGTCTGTTGCTTGGAGACGCAGAGCGTAAGTCTTCTGTTCGTCCGCGTTCCACGTTGAGTGCGACTGATACCAAACATACTTCGTGACACCAAGAAGAACGGTATGGAGAATTTCAACTGGTGTATCACGATTAACATCAAACCCTTCAAGCATTTTAGACCAAGTAATCAAGACGTTCTGGAAGACGAGCATACCTCGGATACGAAGGTTCCCATTGAATATCTTCGTATGATTATCCGCAACCCAGTCCATCAGCTTGCTATGGACCTGAGACAGCGATAGGTCTGGATCCTGCCGCATAATGCGTGCGCGGCCAATGAGGTCGGTGATATACGGTTGTGTATACACATCCTTGACACCGGTCTCCGTTTGTAGATCGTCAACGTGGGCTGCGACCCCGGTACATGCCTTGCTGACCTGCTTGATAACCTCTTTAAAAGTCGCTGAGGCCGTCCTTGATGCGCCGGGCTATTGAGTAGCTGGTGAGCATCAAATCCGAAATAGACTCCGCCGGTCCATCTCACCTCAAAGAGACTATGGAAGCCTTCATCTGTTGCCTTGTAATCATTGGTTCCACCAGCATGGCATTGCCGGCAGAACATATTTGAATGGACTCCAATATGGGCTGCAAGCTCACTTTGCATTGGGTTGTCGGATGGCTCTGCATTCAAAAAGATACGGAATCGAACAGTGCCGCCGGTCTCTGCATCGCGTACGGCAATAGGCTTCGTATGAGTTGACCTAGAAGACATATGTATCATTAGCATCTCAGAATAACAGAGATGAAGGGTATGAGTTGGCGCACTCGATCATCTCTTTGAAAGCTTGTACTTGCTCCGAGCCCGACGCATTTGGTGAAGTCGAGAGGAAGTGAACATGGAATTCTTGCTGGAGAAGAGACCTGGGTAGATTGCGATGCGTGAAGTACGTGTTCAAATGCTTGTTCCAAGACTTTGTACGATTTCCCGAGACATCGTCACCGAACAGATCCACAAAACTTGAATAGATCGGATCACCCTCCGCCAGTTCGCGGATTGGATTTGGCATCTTGCCCCATACTGTCTGACAATTGGCTATGCCACAGTCACCAAATGTGCGTCATACAAGTCGATAGACTTACCATGAACAGCAGGAACCTGGCCGATGTCTTGCAGGTCAAGAAAATTGTAGACAAGATCTGACGCTTTGATGAGAATTGTCGATTTATCGTTGACACTAGCAGTCTTCTATACACTCAGAAATTAGTTAACAGTTGGCGAAAGAGAGAGAGAGACAAAGAACTCACGTTGTCGTCAATCTCCACTTCGTACGCATCAGCGTACATAAGACCCTTCCACTTGACCCACCGCATGGGGATGACCAACTTGCCAGATGCCATTTGCGCCAGCTCATCCACATAGAAGTGCCGGTATCCATCATCGTACATTGGCGATAGGATACCAAGGTCCATTTCGTGTCGCCACTTGTCTGCATGCCAGATCTCCGTGATTGGGCCATCCGGGATCTCGGGGTAGAAGTGTAGATAAGGTCTGACGAGGGGATTGGTATAGTCCTAATTGGAATGAGACTGGGAAAATATTAGATGTTCACAAGAGTCGTGCATACCTTTGCTACCAGTGTACGAACATCGTTCATAAAAAAAATGTTGCCATGCGACGACCGAAATTGATGTGTGGGGACACCGGAGCGTGCACGGAGTGCAGCTTGAACTTGGCGGAGGTGGTCGAGAGATGGCACATCACGGACACCGCTCTCCTCCAATATCCAGAGGAAGACGCTCATCAACGCGTTCGATATCCGAAGTCGAGGGAGGTTATCGACAATGTCCAAGAGAAATATCTACAAAGCGAGTCAGACAGAGACAGTGCAAGATCGTAAAGGAACATACTGTTTTCGACTCGTATGGATACCATGCGTCACTCTTTTTTGCTGGGAGAGCGGATTCGTCTAGCTGATAACAGCGTATGTTGTCACGATCCGGCTCTCGAAGATCTGAAACTGCATCATTGAACCTGCAGCTTGAGACGTGAAGCTTTGAAACTTACGAAGGTTCTGAAGGACGTTGGTCAGTGTCAAGTCGTCTTCGGGATCCCCAACAATATCACTGAGCTGGAAGTCCTCTTCATTTGCTCCGAGATGTCGTGCTGCCGCTTCCGCATCCCAAAGTCCAAACTCTTCAGCTTGCAGATAGAGTCTCTGCGCTTCAGAGGAGACAGAGGGGGTCGTGGCCATGCTAAAGTCCGCCGGATCAAATTGATAATCCTCGAACATTGCCATTTCCTCTGCTCTGGGATTGTATTGAATAGGCTGGTGAGAGGATGCAGGGTGGATCCTCTGAGCAGGCCGAGCGGATGTGCTTGGCTGCGGAGGATGGACATCCCGCAGCATGGCTTCTGCGTCTGCGGCAGCCTGTGCAATCCGTGCCTGCATCTGCTGCTTCCTTGTCACCATCTTCATGTGCAGCTTGGTGGAGACATGGTCGGACGCAGCCTGTCTGTCAATCCACTGCCGTTCCACAGCCAGCTGAGGAGCACAGATCGTGCAGCGGATTTTCTTGCCAGAATTTGCTTGCTCGAAGCCTGCGTGTTGTCGGGACACTGTGAGATTTAATTCAGCATATGAGACACGTACAGTCTGGCAGTGCCTTTTTTGGTGGCATCTTAAGGGATAGGTTCAAGGTGAAGAAATGCAGAGATCTTGTGTCGTGGTCAGAGTGAATGGCACGTCTGGACGCGACGCGACGCGACGTCGGGTAGATCCCGAGCACGTGCAAGTAAGCCCACTATAATCGCTGTGGTCTGTGTCCACCATCGTCCACACCATCATCCACATAGCAGCTCATTGTGTCGTCTCATTGTCCTGCCTTGTATAAGTACACCCGAAGAACAGCACGACAATGCCATTCCATCACCCCCACTCCTATAATTCTCTTGCTCTTTTTCGAACTTGATCCCTTGAAAGCAGACATGCCCTCTACCTCCCTCGATGATTCGCTACTTGCCGCCATGGAGGCAGCCAGCTCTCCTCCAGGTACTCCCTCAAATCTCGGAAAGCGACGTCGGTCAAGCACGGATGAAGGGGACGAGTCGGAGGCCGAAGGACAGAGTAACGGCGAGGGCGACGATCTTGGTGTTTCCGATGACGACAATGGGGAGGACACCCCTGCTGTGTGCCCAGCACCCCGACCCGAGCGCAACCTTGCCTTGTATGCGAAGCGCTACGCTGCAAGCAAGAAGTTGAGACGCGATCAGGTTGCCGCGGTCGAGCAATTTGTGGGGGTGCGTGATATATGACTTGTTTCTTTCTGACTCATTCTCGAACATCCAACAGGACGATGCCAACACTAAGATGCTCAAGCTCTACACTCAAGGTCTGGCCATCGAGAATCGCCTTGAGAAAATTATCACGGCTCAGCCCGTATTCCAAATCTCTCCAGACCTTTCGGTGCGTTGCGACACTGTCCGATCCAAATTTTCTCTCATTATTTCAGAGGAACATCACCGAATTCTCTGTCGCTGTCTTGCTCTCTAGCAAGATTGCGAGCTATAAGGGCGACATCCCACGCGATCACGTTTTGGTGAGTTATTAACTGCTTAGCACCCCGGGTCCTTCGACACCTGACCCTGCTTGCAGAACATCCTCAAAACATTTCGTTATGACCTGCCGCCTGGTATTGAATACGTTCCTGCTGATTGGGGAAAGGTTGTGAGCGCAGTGGGCACTGCGTTGACTCAGAAGCGCTCAGTGTGGAAAAAGCAGGTGTGTATCACGGCGGCCTCTCCGCTTTCTCTCACTGACCAGCCATTTGATTCTGCAGTTGAAAGCGAGCTTTCACAAGGACGGCCCAAAGCACAGCACAGACCTGTACAGCCTCACACGGAAGTTAGCCAAGAATTCAAACTGTCAAATCACTGTCCCGCTTTGCTGCCGGGTTGCTCTCATGGTGAGTCTGTCTTCTCTTGCCCCCGGTTTGCTACCATATCTTGTGCCTGCAGCGTAATATCTATGCGGATGGCAACCACAGTGATAGGAAATTCTGGGATGCCATCGACGAACGCCTGGAGTGGATCCGAGAGAAAGCGAATGGTGATGGCAAGAAAATTGTCAAGTACGCTCTAGTTCCAATCCATACTCAACCCGCTATACTTAACTTGTTGCTGAACCTTCCCAGGATGTTCAAGGTGTTGATGAAGGAGGATATGGACAAGTATGGGTCGGTCGAGGGGCTCCCTGACCTCGAGGATGTGATTGACGAACGGCAGCAGCGTGTCGACGATGTAATTGAGGGTGTTATTAGCACGGGATCGCATTCCGATTGATAGCTTCGTAGCACTCGTGTTTCCGTTTCCTGTTTCACGCAAATAGCATGCCATATTTCTGTTCTCTTCTTATTTGCCCTGCATGCATCGTCGACGCAATTCGCCAGTAGACCTAACCGAGAAAACAACGCTGCTGCCACAGTCTCGCCAACATCGTTGTCGGATGTCTACCAACCCCTCTTCTACACTATTGTGTCGGCGCACGGGACATGGCGGTCCACGAAGCAGAGAGGCGGCTGCACCGACATCAGCCAGGGTGCGCTAAACAACGAGGCAGGATGCTCCGCCACAAAGACGAGACACTGTCGACTTTGTGGATACCGTGTGTCGCTGCAGAGAGATCCTCGAAGATGGTAGTGCCACCTGCCAGGTAGAATCCCATAAGACAATGGCACGTCTTGTCACCTGGAAACAATATGACATCGCAGGCGGACACATCAGAATGCTACACGAAATGACTTTGAGGGAACAATCATAGGCCACAGATGTATTGAGAGAACAATGAAGGGTGTACGTAGGTGTGTAAACAATGTGAGAGTGGAGCCACCGTGTCTCTATTCCGGCGAGGACGTGGATGCCACATGATGACAAAGTGGATGTCAGGGGAATTTTCTCGCTAGGATCGATGACACGCTCACATCAACTCGACGTGTCGCCAAACTTGAGGTGTATCGTATCCCATCCTGACGTAGGATATAATGAATAAGTGGGATGAGTGCGTCATACAGCGAAGGCTTGTCTGGGCGGCGTCGTGCTTGGCTCAAGCCTCGCGTTTACATCGCCGATCAGACGAGGAAGACGCATGATTAGGGAGCGAGATGATTTATCCACCGAAGAGCCATTCTCCACGAGGCTACCGTGGAATCTAGAGCGATCTTGTAGGGAATCTCTATTGTACGCCTACAAAGGTACTGATTGCAATCACGCAGGTGGGTCGCGGCTCACTAGCGCCGTACCTCACAACTTACAAGTAGATCCGGAAGTCACCATGTTCGACACCTCAGCGGGGGTGTTCCTCCAAACTCCAAACCTCTGAGAGGAGTCCAATATTTAGAGCAGCTTGAGTCGCAGCGAGAGGGACCCCGGGAGCGACAGACATGCCACGCTCACGTGATATGCAGGGCGCCCGGCGCGCAATGAACACGAGGCTGAGTTAACTCTGAACTGACACACCGCGACCTCCACTTCAAGGGCAATCCATCAACAGATCTCTATCGCGTTGTCTCCTTGTGTGCCCTGAACGGCGTTGAGGAGAGGTTAAAGGCAGAGTGAAGGGGAAAGCGGCATGGCAGATCAGTATGGCGGACGATCACACTCCCCTTAAATTCCACTCACACCTCCTCTCCAGCCATGTCAATGCGACAGTCAAAGACATCGACGATGCTGTCAAGATTGAACTCCAGTCTGCCGTGTTCGTGGATAACCCCTCCCTCATCAACGTTATGTTCGACATCGATCCCAAGATCGTCGACCTCATCTACGACAGACTCGTGGCGCAAGGCTCCTACGTCGTCGGGACTCGGTCTTGGGCAAAGCTTCCGCGCTCACCCAAGAACGAGAACGTGCTCTACACTCCGCTTACCACAGTGCTCAACGATATCACCGTTGCTTGTCTCCCAGAGTGGCAGAAACCGGACGTCTCCCCGAGCGCAGAGTCTTTGACTAAGGCGCCAACCTCTCGAGAGCCATCTGTCACCGCATCCCTGTCCGACACATTTTCCTCCAACCCTCCCCAGCCCAACGCTCTCCAACCCGCCGCCGCTTGCTCCACGACTGTCGTAGATCCACTCTCCGACCCCGACCGCATCCTTCCTCGACCGCAGCTTTCCATAGAGTGGCGTGACGAACACAAGAAGTCCCCGAAGTCTATGAAGGACCTCATTTCCAAAATGCGTCCGGACATCGTCGCCACATTCAAACACACCAGCAAAGAGAGCTCGGGCGTGTGGTGGCGCACGGTACACATTCCGCTGGAGGTAAAGCGCCGCTTCGGGGCGGTAGCTGCCGCCACCCAACTGCTGCGCTACGTGCGACAAGCTCTTCACCTCCAACATGATCGTCGTTTTATGTACGGGCTTGTCTTCGCGAAGCGTAGCTTGGCGCTCTGGCACGTCGATCGCTCTGGCGCACTAGCCTCGGTCGAGTTTGACGTGCACAATGTGAGTAGTCCTCGATCTTTTCATCAGTTGCTGTGCTGATCTAGAGACTCCCACGTAGAACCCGAAGAAATTGATTCAAGTTATCGCTGGTCTCGTCTACATGGACCCCGTCGAGCTTGGGTGGGATCCGACCATGAAGATGTATATGACGGATAAGGAGGGGAATTTGCTAGAGCCACCCAAGCCATCGTACGAGGTGGATCCCACTACCCAGAACAACATCGATCACCACGACGTCCCGTGGCTCGTGACGATCAATAAGCCCGGCACTGAAGACGCCACTGATCCAGAGACGGAGGATTTCATTTTGTGGCGTGCACTTAGTCTGTCGCGGTCGGAAGTGATCAAAGGTCGTGCAACGCGCGTATGGTGCGCGTGGAAGAAGGCTGACATGCACATTCCCCGAATCAGGCGTCCCGTCCGTCTATCCACCTCTACTTGCTGTTGTCACACTTACCTTTCTATCTAGCTCTACGTCTTTAAGGACACCTGGCGGGATGCGGAACGCAGTGTAGAGGGCGTCCTATATCTCAGAGCAAATAAAGCGAACAGCAACGGCCAAGAAGGAACCGGCATCGCCAAGATGTATTCTCATGGCAAGGTGCGCATCAACGGCGAAGAAGATAACACCCTGGTTTTGGTCCGGAAGTCTGTTGTGCATCATGGGGAGCCAATCGACCTCCTTTCTCCACAAGCTGACATGCCAGACAAAGATCCTGTTGACACCAAACACCTTCCCGTCATCGAGGGTTGGCATAAAGACCATTTCAGGCCATTCGCGGGGAAAGCGAGTATTCCGCGGAACCGGATTCATTCGCGGATTGTCATGTTAAGCTTTGGCTGGCCGCTCTTGATGTTCCGTGACCTTGTGGAGCTGTGCGGGGCTTTTCATGACGCTATCGTCGGTCCGTAATATTCTCTTTCATTTTCATACTTTGTAATCAATCAACTGCCGCAGGTCATCGGTGGCTTTACGACCAAGGCATTCTCCATCGCGACATTAGCCCAGGAAACATCCTAATTACTGGTGGTCCCGAGCCGAACCGCGGTATATTGATTGACTTAGATAACGCATGCGAGTGGCGAACGCACAACCACATTCCTGAAGACGAACGCAGTGTTGTGAGTCCCTCCTTCATTTCTTCAAGTTCATCACTCAACATACTACCCACCGATAGGGTACACTGGCGTTCATGAGCGGTGAAGTCATCACCAAGGAACGCTACCAGATAGGAGATGACGACACCGAATCTGGTGACCCAGGCGTATTCACGTGGCCGTCAGAAACGGAACCTACTTCCCTGCCACAGTCCGTTCGTCACGACTTCCACCACGACCTGGAGTCTGTCATGTGGACAGCCTGCTGGATGGGCATGTGTCGCCAGGGTCCAGGACAACGCCGCAATGTATGGCCGGACGATATAAGGGCTCAAGAAAAATTGAAGTCGTTCATCAGCGTCACCTTCGAGCAGCAACACGTCGCCAACATTGCAAATGCGAAAGCAATTGTCATGATCACGAAAGCCAAGTTCTCGAAAGATGTCCTTGGGGCATTTACACCGTACTTCTACCCCCTCCGACCTATCGCCAACTATCTCTCCCAGCGGCTGCGCTTAGCCTACCGTCGACGGGATTTCACGAAACTGTATGACGAGTATCTCTCGGCCTTCAAAGGTGGAGTGGAGAACTGCGCCAGACGAAACGATGCCGACCCGTACTTCGAGCGAATGGAGAAAGACGTAATGGACAGGCGGTCGAAGGTCGATATCCGCTGGGACTCACCGCACGCCGCTCGATTCCATCCCTTCGGCGGAGAGAACAAACGCGAGCGAGATGAGGCTGAGGACAGCTCGCAGGAGCTTTCCGGGGCGCAGGAAAATAGCTCTCCCCCTTCTGTCGCGATTGCTGGCCTCCGTCCGCACCCATCTTCGCCGACTCCGAAGCCGACGAGCAAACGCCGCGTTGTCGCTATCGGCCAGTCGGAAGACTTGCTGATGAATGATAATTCGGACGAGTAAGACCGGGTTTGTTGACATTACAGTACTAATTTATCTTGCTTTCGCATTGCTATGCTACATTTGTCGTTGCTATCTAAATCTATGTGATCATGTCGGGGAACTGTCTGGACTCTCCCTCAGGACGGCATCATCTATGGCTGAATTAAGGGCGGACCTGCCATCGTCTTTCAATGTCTGGTATGTATAGTATATGGGCTGAGTGCGGCGCTATAGCTGGTGATTTTCTGGGCCCTGGCTATTCTATTTCGTCCGACGCGGAGCGAGGCGAGCGCGAACTAGATTTATTGATATGTAAGGAAGACTATGTACGAGATGAAAACATATTTGGTAAAGGATGTCACGGCGTGCCTCATTCTTGTGAGGGGCACTGGCAGGATCAGAGGACCTGGATATGTTGAACATTCAACGAGTTATGAGATAGAATAGACGCAACCGCCTGTTGTAGCAAAGGTGGTAACGACTTCTGCCACAGCTGTATAGTGTTTACCAAGTCATCAAAGAGCGGGGAGGAGGCTCTCAACACCACTCCGATGATCTGCAAATGCGCTGTCCCGATCGCTCTTCATGGGTCTTATATCTGCCCAGAGGGAAGCGACTGTCCGTGCGACGATATCCATGGTGTTGTCCGACAGGGAAGATGCCAAAATTACGGGGGAAATGCCACGAATAGTAACGACAA
Organism: Artomyces pyxidatus; assembly: GCA_022160305.1. Classification (NCBI taxonomy): domain Eukaryota; kingdom Fungi; phylum Basidiomycota; class Agaricomycetes; order Russulales; family Auriscalpiaceae; genus Artomyces; species Artomyces pyxidatus. Next base: position 25,854 of record MU277285.1, on the reverse strand, counting down.
GGTTAGAGAGCAATGCGAGGGCCGCTTTATGGTTGCTGAGATAACCCAAGACGATATTGGGAGGCTCCTCCAAGAGAAGGCTGAGAGCCTGACTTGCGCCATCGCTGTACGTGGTCTGCCGACGCGCGACATCACGTATCAGGCGGCGCGCAATGAGTGCGCCCATGCAACGCCCAATTGCTGCCACCTGTGGGTCCTCCTCCTCCCGCAACATCCTCGTGATCGCCGGGTTCGCGAATAGCACACGCATGTGGTCCGGCAAGCGCGTCTTCTCCAACCTGTTGCACGCCTCTGCGAAGTTCCACAGCGCCGTGACGCACACAAGCAGGCGATGTGTACGCGCGTCCTCTTTCAGATTGTCTTCGCCCCGCGCACACGTATCGAGAAGGGCACACATCCTTTCCGCGACAAGTGGGATTTGTTCGGTTTGAGACGCCGGTGTAACAAGGTCCACCAGAATGTCGCCTGCGTGCCCCACAGCCTTCGAACGGGCGAAGGCCGGAACCGCCACGGCGAACTGCTCCCAGTCGTGCTCTTCATCGAGCACTTGTACGGTCCACTTCAGGGCGCGCGAGTCGATCTCCCATGGCGCATCCTCGGCGGCCCACTTGATGCTGCGCCGCATCCCAGCCCTAAACCTCTGGAGACAGTGTGATGCGGCTTTGTGCAGATACGACCGCCCAGAATGTACCGTGCTGACGTCGTCGGTCGAACTTGCTGCCGGCGTGGAGCAATGCCGGAAGAACGCCAGGAGATTGGCAAGTGACAGCGCCACTGCGGATAGTATGTAGGCCCACGGCCAGAGCAGCTTTGAGAGGGGTGTGCGGAACGGGCTGTTGAGATAAAATATTGGATGGACGGTGAGCAGCACGTACGCGCCGGCGCTCAAAGACACAAATGCCAGAATGGTCCATGCGACGGTCGTATTGGTGGAAAGGACGAAGTCAAAGAGCCCCGCAAAGAAGAGGAAAACCGATGCATGGAGCAGGGCAGGGAGATACTCGACCGCGCGAGCCATGCCGAAGCGCTCAACGCCCTCGAATAAGTAAGCGCGGATGCGCGCTCGTCGGTGCGGCGCCGCCTGGCGCTTCGAGACCTGCAAATACTGCCGCGCCCATTGCTGCATCAGCGTGGCAGCGAGAGCGCAATTCACGCTCAGGATCAAGCTCGCGAACCACATGGCGTTGACGCGGATAGCCGACGCCGAGGGCTGGAATGCAGGGAGAGGTTGAGGGGGAGGTAGTTGTGTGCCGGGAATGGACAGCGCAGCCGTTTGATTAAGGAGCTGCGTGAGCAGTTGTACGGTCGCAGCTCCTGAATCTGGGGATAGGCTTTGGTAGCTTTCAATGAGAAATGCCGCCACAGTCGCGGAGAACAAACTAGTCTGTGGGAATGTCAATTCACATCGCATTTGTGCTAGAGTAGGTGTGCGCACGAAGATGATGATACCGTCCGTATCGCCTTTCCAACTCTCCGCCAACTCTATGTCGTATTCGCCAGCTTGGTCCATATACATCGTCCACAGTTTGCCCGAAGGATCCGCATAGCTCCCCTCTGAGTACGAGAGAGAAATTCAGTACTTAGAGTTACACACGTGAGTTTGCAGCCTACCATTTCCCGGGTGCTCATCGCCACGTTCAAGGTCTCCGTCCATAATTTTGAGGTGGAGAACAGGCTATCAGAAAGTGAGGGATGGAGATGATGGCTTTCGTCTGTCGACGGCACATTGGCGCTGTTATGAAAAGAAGACAGATAAGCCTACTGGCAGCAAGAATAGCGCTCTGCGAATCGAAGTCCAGATACGCACAGACTGACACTCGGAATGAGAGGTCCGCGAACTTCTCCGAGTATTGCGCGATGCCCACAAGATGCCCAGCATCACTGGCTGACACAAGGCGTGCGCTAACAGAGTGCAAAAGGCTAGCAGGTCCGGTATGTCAATCAGCAGGGGCAGGTCAGATGAAGCAGAGGGCCCTGGTAGTAGGGATTCTCACTGGGTCTTGTGGCGGTGAGAAGACACTGTCTGCCTTGCCTTGCTTCCCGTGGCAATTTCACTTTGACCACCATCCTGGTGCATTGGTTACGATGCAGGACATCCGCATGGGTCAAGAGCTAAGTCGCAAAGCTAAGCCAGTGTCGCAGTAGTGACTAGTAGTAGTGATAAAATGGAGGAGATTCAGTAGATACTTTTCGCACGGTCGCACGGATACCCGGCAAACGCTGAACATACGGCAATCCGTTCGAGTCGACGAGTTGCCAGACGTTGCAATTAGCGAACATCTCGTCTGTCCCACCCGCCATATCAGCGTGCTACCCCCCATATTACAACATATGTCACATGGGTAGGGCATCAAGATCAGGCTGGGTTACATCCAGGAACCGACGTCCGACGGACCGAGAACACATCTCAAACCTCAAAATATCCCAAATCTTCGCGCCACTGGCACTACGATGCGGTCGAAGAATCCCTTCTTCTCAGTCTCTGGACTTTCTCTGGGTGATGCAGAGTTACCAACGACCGACGTGGCTGCGGAGGAGCCGTGGATGCTGGCGGACGAGTCGTACCCTGGACCCGTGAAGGAATATGAATTGGCATAAGGAATGCTGGCGGAGGAGCTGGAGGAATCGGTTGCAGAGCACGAGGTACTCGCGGAAGAAGAGATATCCGAGGCGCCGGTGATGATGGGTCGTGGAGGCGGGCGGGGGGTTCTTGCTCGGGGTGTCATTGCCCCAGCAGACAAGAGCGAACTCGCGTCGGAGTCGGAGGTTTCGATGGGTGAAGGAGTTTCAAAATAAACATGATGCGGGCTGACGGGAAGCATTGCAGGTGCACCCTCTGACGCGGACACAAGGTTTATGTCCGGCGTCGTTGGTTCTGCAGGTCGAAGCATCCACTCCTCGCCCGACTTTTGCTCGAACGCTTCATACAGCGCGGCTTCCCAGTCCGTGATCTTCGTTTGTAGAAATTCGCCACTATCTCGACGCCATGCAGACATCGGTGCCCCGCCGAATGCCGAGCCAACAATGGTATCCGCCGACATGGTACTGATTGATTCGGACAAAATGTATCATAGAGTTTCATACTGGTTCCCTACCCTGAATATCTGCACATTTATGTTATGCGCCCAGCCCGCAAAGTCAAATCAGTCATTATGCAGTCAAACGCACTGCCGATTGTGTTTGCTGGCCTGCGTACGAAACGGTTGTAGTCGGAACGCCTTGTGCCGAACGTTTCAACGCGTCCGCCCCTTTTGAACCAGCTAGCTCATCGGTTTTGCTCCGTCGTCCTCTTATCGGAGTCGGAGGAAGCTGCGTGACTCGACTCCAGCCGGGACACGCGCGTAGCGTCACGTCACGTGGACGTGACAGCCCAGCACTAGCGTGACTTGCGATTTTTGATCGCTGTGCAGTGATCAATGGCCGAGAACTCATAAGGCGGTATGGCCAGATGTTGGACGGGAGAAAAGGGATAGAGGTTGAGACTGCTCGGTGTGCAATTTCCTCTTTCTACCTTTGATGTCGTCTAGACTGATGAAATGCGCATGTTCGATAGCTCTGACGTTTCGGATTCAATCGCGTCGTCCTACTGGAGCGCCTCCGCTGGCTCAAGGCTAGCTACGCTCGAAAGTGCCCTTTCCAGGACGGATCCGGCGGGTATATCTGGCGCATACAAACAATTGGATGGTGAAATCTTGGCCTTACCGACCGCATTATCGACTTTCCGGACACGACGGAACGCGTTGTCGCCCATCTGCTGTCTTCCACCCGAAACCCTCGTCCACATCTTTTCCTTCGACCCTACGCCAGACGATGGGAAACCCACGTACAATCTCATGCATATCACGCATGTTTGTCGTCGATGGAGGGTTGTCGCAATTGGGTGCCCAAGCCTGTGGGGACGCATCAATCTTGCTGTAGACCCTCGCTGGGCAAGGGAAATGCTGGGTAGGGCTAAGGCTACGCCTCTTTCCCTGTTCATAGAGCGCTCTCAGGACAAGATGACGAAGGACGACGTAGACCTTATCGTTAATCGTCTCCATCACATACGCGACCTGCGTCTCATCAACCGCAACATCGATGACACAGCTCGCTCATGCAAACTTCATCAAAGATTGACCGCCCCTGCACCTCTGCTGGAATCTTTCTGGCTACACATTTCCAATGCCGATCATGAAGAATGGCTTACACTTTCAGAGAATATATTTGATGGCCATGCTCCGCGGCTTCAGCAGTTCAAAGTCGACAACCTTGCATACTTCCCGTGGCAATCGCCTGTCCTCAGCGGGCTTGTGGAGCTCTCCATATCTTTGGACAGCTCTTCATTTTCCGCCCCATCTCATCCTCTCAATGATATCTTCGACGCCTTCGAGCGGATGCCAGCCCTCAGAATCGTCAACCCCTATTCATGTCTTCCCCAGCTGGTTTCCCACGAGCAACACAACCGTGTGGTTGATCTGACGCGGCTGTCGCAGTTCACCCTTTTCGACGATGTATGTCTTAGTACGCAGTTCATGCAGTGCGTCCGTTTGTCACCGGGCGCTGAGACGGAGATAGGACTGCGGTGTTCGATGACTCGCGCCGACGACAGCATAGACGCTTTCTTCGCAGTCCTTGTGGCGCATCTAGGTGTCTCGCACTGCGTCTTCCCTCGACTAGAGTTCTACACCGACGTTGGTGACTCTATGCTCGTTCATGACGAAGAGCCCTTTGCGTATGTGCGTATCGACGCACACCGCACCCTATCAGAAGAAGACAACGCCCCCCTCATACTCTATTTCCATGTCGACTATGCATTACCGAAATATGCGAACTCGACAAAGGTCTTGGAGACATTTTGCGCGATGCTTCCCGACAATATGGATTCCGTGCTTCGTCTAGACGTCCACACAGGCGTAGATTGGACGGTGGACGACTGGGTGGGCATCCTCTCTATAGCGAACAACCTCGTCGAAATTCACGCTGCCTCCGAATCTACGGACACCATCTGCGATGCCCTCGGCACTGTAGTGGAGTGGAAGGGAGACGAAGATGAACACGCCTTCGTGTGTCCGCAGTTGTCGTCTCTGACACTGTCCTTCGCTTTACTCGAAAACCTATATCCGTACCCTGGTCAGCCGCCACCGCTGGCGCTCCGCATGCCGCAGAGTCTGGAGAAGCGTCAACGCTCCGGCCTGCAACTCTAGCATCTGCATTTGGACCGCTCTCGCAGCGCCGCTGAACAACTGCGGGTCCACCTCGAGGCAACTTTGAGGCGGCTGGTGGGGCGCCTAACCGTCACCGCGCCTGAGTCTGCTTGAGTCGTGAGTGTAGTTCTCGGAAGCGTTCTTGGTTGTATCTGGTCCTGATTCATTCATACAGAACTTATCAAGGGATTGTAGGACCAAGCTCGCATCCTATACGCGGGTCAGACAAGGCAGAGAGGGTATATTCTGTCAGCCCAGAATATATAGAATGTGCTACCAGTATTACTTCTTGCGCGCAAACCGACTAGCCTTCCGGATACGTTCTCCGTAGATCCATAGGAGTATCGGGCTGCAGCGAAGACGAACGACAAAGAACGTAAGGAAAAAGTTTCTCTGAAAATGAAGAGAACGGACGTACGCGGGACAGCCGATCCCGATCGCGACCGCGGCGAGGACGGTGTTGCCCTTCCCATACCCGAGGCTATTGTACATCGGCGGCGCGAAGAGCGGGAACGCAAAGCCGCCAATTGAGCGAAGGCACGACACTCCTGCGAGAGCTGCAAATATTCGTTTGAGCGAAATGGGAGATGAGAGGCGGGACACTCCGACGTACCGGACGCCGCGTAGAGCGAGAAGGTGTCGATCACGTATGATTGTGTGCTCTGGCTGATGAACATCATGCTTGCGCCAACTAGTGCTGTTCCCTGCATGCCGGTGTAAGGAGACGTTCGGCGTCAATAAAACACACGCACTATGTCCACGACGATCCAGTGATAGTGCTTCTGCGCAGCCCATCCACTGATGAGAAGTCCCGTAGGCATGAGAATCGTTCCTGGAATCATCGTCGCTGTATCCGTCACAATCAAGTTGCTCCGCACTTCCTATAAAGCACACTGGGTAATACTCACGGAGACGGAACTCGGGCTTCCCGACGCCGTTGTTCTTCGACTGCAAATGCCGATACACTCTGTCGAGGAGCCTTGCGTTGGTCTGCGCTGCAAAGACGAGTCCTAGGCCGAGAGCGATGTAATGAAGGGCTGCTATTCCGGGCTGCTCGCCGTATGCGTGCAGGTAGATACTCGGGAGTGTCGTTAGGAAGACTTGTAGGCTGATCAGCGCGGCCAGCAGTAGAAAGCCTAGCACGATACATACTATATAGCACACCCATACCGAACACAGAATAGGCGGTGAGGAAGACCAAGATTGGCTCGTGGAGCATGAGAGTGATTGGACGGAACATCGCCTTGCTGAAGATTGCCTTCCAGCTTGGGGTATCATCAGGAAGGAATTAGAGAAAGGGTTATAATAACGCACTGTCGCTCGGCAGCATCAAACTTTGTGCGCACCTCTACACGTCCAGATTCTTCTTCACTCATCGCTTTCCGTATCCGCCTTGCCTTGCGCTCGATGAGAAAAGGAGCGTAAGCTGCGCACGGGTCGTCAGATAAGCTCCTGGAAATTCAGGAGATACTCACTCTCTGCCAGGAAAAGAGTCCCGAGCACCTGGATGATGGCGTCCAAGATCGACGTCGAGTAATACTGACGGAGGCTGATTAGCTTCGAACGTAGCAGGATGAGACAGGCGTACCACCCAGCGCCACGTTGAGCGTTCCGCGATCCAACCTCCGGCAATAGGGCCAATGATCGGCCCCAGCAGCGGTATCAACGCGTATATCGCCACAGCTTGTCCGCGTTGCTCGGGTGTGAACATGTCCCCGACAACGCCTCCACTAATCTGTACCATTGTGAGCACGTCGTATGTATCACGGAATATGAAAGACGCACCGAGACAGGCGCAGATCCCCCGATGCCGGCGAGGAACCGAAATGCAATGAGCTGGTTCGCATTCTGTGCGAAACCACACCCGATGTTCCACGCTGTCGAGGGCATCAGAATGATATGAGTATAAGTGGGAAGTGACGCACCGAGAAACCAGAGGTTTGCGATTTGCAAGACTCGGGAACGACCGAAGATCTCGCTGAGGGGACCAAGGGCGAGAGGCCCTACGGCTGCCAGTGCGCGATTTCAGTCTATATTATTCAATAGTAGCGAGGGATTTCGTACCATATGCCAAAACAAATATTGAAACTGTCATGGCCGCGAGGGAGCCCGAGATGTGGAACTCGTCTGCAATCTGTGCGGAGGCGGGTGCGGCCATTGATGACGAGACGGGACTCATGAATGCAAACGCGGAAACTGCGGTGAGAGATATCCATTTCTTTCGTAAAGTCCAGCTGAGTATGGTCAAAAAGAAGAAACCCGCCAGGAAAGTTGGGTGGCTCACTTTCTCGGGTTCTCGGGGTCGCTAGGACCGTCCCAGTCGACGATGAGGACATTCGTTTTTTCGGCTTTCAGGTCCTGTCCAGTATTTTCGGCCATAAGTGAGGTGCAGAGGAGACGGGGGTCTGAGAGTCGACATCGCAGAACATGGAAAAGAGAAATGTGTTCCGGCGGCCTACGACTTCACTCCGTTGGTGAGCCGGGTGCACAGCCACACGATGCCGAGCCTGCGTAGAGGTGCTAGAGAGACGATCAAACAAGGTGCAACTGGGTGCAATACACGAGAAGCCAAGGCCCATGAGTTGTACAAGGAGTCGCTATGCTGTC
>MU277285.1:3271-17004 GCA_022160305.1 Artomyces pyxidatus | reverse complement strand
AATGATTCGCTGGATGCTAAACCATCGGGCCGGGATGTCAGATGTGTCGAACACTAAAAGAGACGGTGAAGAACAACATATCACTGGGCGAAAGTGCTCTGGAAACACCAAGTTGAAGCCTCAGATCCATGCATTCCAGACAAATAGATCTTTGATCATATCCTATGCACCTAGTACCACTCAATAGCACGGTGCATTCTCAAGTAACTCTGCGCTCCTCCGCACCAGCTCCCGTGCCCAATCAAGCTCTTCAGGCGAATGCAACGACTCGTTCAACAGCAGTAGAAGCCCCAAATACAGATCGTACCACAGCCGCTTCGTGCGCTGGCGCGCGAACACAATCAGCGGCGATCCATACCCTTGCAGCAGCTCCCGACTGGGCGCAGGCTGACCCGACCCCAGAGGAAACGGCACCTCGGAGAACACACGCTCCAACAGCGGGTCGCCGAACAGCGCATGGGGGAGCGTCGGCAGCCACAGCACGACGTCCCCATCCGGCGCGTCCGCGCGCGCGTAGACTGCCTCGGACGTCAGCGCCACGAACGCCGGCTCCTCGACGTCGTCGAACAGGAAGAACCCGATCGCGCGGGAGAGGCGCTTGCGCACGGCCTGGACGTCCAGGCCGAGGTGCGGCGGCGCGGCGTCGAGCGCGTCCTCGAGCAGCCGCGTGAACGCCTCCTGCCACGAGTAGACGCCCTCGTGCTCCCACGCGTGCCGCCCGAACCACTCGCCTGCGCAGGCGTGCACGGCGCGCAGCGATGCGCCGAGCAGAGCGGCTTTGTTCTGTGCGGGAGTGATCGGTAGCTCTGGGGTAGGGGAGAGGGCGTGTGGCAGGCGGAGGAGGAGGTAAGTCGGGGTGAGAGCAAGTGGGCTCGGGAGCGGGAGAGGGTGTGGAAGCGGAAGGTGTGTGTGGAGATGCGTCAGTAGAGAATATTGTGCGGATATTGAGTTCTCGTTGAACGACTGGTCGGTAGCTGCAGGGGTTTCTACAAGCGAGACAAGATAAGACGCAGTGGCTGGTGAGGTGGTGTGCAGTAAGAACGTCGATGTCGCAACAGCACCGAAGTGGTGGATTGCCACGATGGGAGACGAAGGCGATACATGGACGTCTAGGATAGCTTGTGCTATCTCCAGTGTGATGGATGCCATGGAAGAAAAGAGCTATTTGTCGGGATACTGTGTTGAACGTCGTCTCAGCAAGAGGTCGAGATGACCTCCGATGACCAATCGATTAGATAGGTAGGCGCTTATTATAATCAGATAAAATGGGTCATCGCGAGTATTTTGACCGAGGTTGCATGGACCGGGCGAGCGATCGACATTCGATGTCCACGGGACCGGATTATCATGAGAATGGAGTAATCAGAAAGGCTGCCAAACAATTATATTCCAGGGCTGCATTCCGACGGGATGGCAGCCACCCACAGGCAGCGGTAAAACCCGTAGGATATGCGACAAGCGAACATCTCCGGCGACAACGCTGTTCAAGACATCAGTGTCCAAGTCACTAGGATTGCGTCTTGTTTGACATTCCTGGTGGGCGATGCCCAGTAGCCAGGCTCCCGTGAAGAGTGCTGAAAGCCAAAAAGTCGATTTGCGCTCACATTTGACGGTCAACACCTAAACAAGGAGGCACAACCAAGCAGCAAGGTGCTTAAAAATGCCATATATCGAACGGTGTCCACAAGAAAGGCTTTCCGGTGTTCAAACCGGGGCTCGGGACTTCGTCTTGTCGGCGAACACCCATGTCCCGCAAATGTCCCGGGCGGACATTCAGACGCAATCTGCCCGATCTAGCTTCACTCTGAGATTCCTCAGCCACGAAAGTTCCTGTGTTTTTATTATTCACGATGCTAGGGGTATACGATGTACTTACAGAGGCGCTTTGTCAGGCAGTTTGTCAGGCAGAACATATGGCGCGATCCTCTTGTCAGATTCTGCAGACGCTGTGGCGGCCCAGGGATTCTTCCTGACAGCTTCGACGACCAAACGCACTGCGATCCACCAGCGCGTTCGTTTCCAAGATACGAGCACGGAGACGGAGCGGAACGCACTGGCGGCCGAGGCGGAGTAGTCACGTGTAGCGCTCTGACCGCCCGACATGTTAAGTGTAGGCGCTGAGGTGTCGGTGAGATCGCTATAAAGACACCATCGAGGGACGCAAAACAGTACTTGTACCTCTCCCAACATCGAAAACAAAACGACAGCTTATAAAGTCTTCGCAGTCGCCGGCGCAGGCAACATTGGCGTCTTCATCGTTGAAGAACTGCTTAAGCTCCAAGCCGTTGGAAAGATCGACGCGCTGGTGGTTCTGACGCGTTCTGTAAGTTAACGCAATACTCATTCTCGGAAACTCTGCTATACTCACATTGTTCTTGCAGACATCTTCCCCGACCATCGCTCGACTCGCTCTCCTTTCGCCCGCGCCCATTTTTGAGGAGGTCGACTACACGAATCCCACATCCATCACGCAGGCGCTCTCCAAGCACCACGTAGACGCGGTCATCTCGACCCTCGGCCACGCCGGAGGCGCGCTCGATGCGCAGCCGGGCCTGGCCGAGGCCGCGAGAAAGGCGGGCGTGCGCCTGTTCGTGCCGTCCGAGTTCGGGAACCCGACGGAACACCTGACGGCGGGTATGCTCGGCCAGAAGGGCACGTTCCAAGGCCGTTTGCGCGAGATGGGGCTGCCAAGCGCGATGTTCTACACGGGCCCGTTCGCGGATCTCATCTTCGAGGGGTGCGTCGTACTCGTTACCTGAAGGAGTTCGTTGATAATTGGCGGACTGTGCAGGTACCTGGAGTGGGACGTCAAGCAAGGGAAGGTGGAGGCGGGCGCAGACGGAAACGTTCATGTATCGTACACGGCCCGCCGAGACGTCGCTCGATACCTCGCGTACGTGCTCACGACGCTTCCAGCGAAGGAAATTGAGTGGCGGACGTTCCGCATCGAGGGAGATAGGAAGGTACATACCAGACACTCGCTTTCGACCTCCCCCTCTCATCGCTCCCACTTCCAGACCTTCAACCAGATCTTCGCGGACTACGAAGAGAGGACTGGGAGGAAACTGAACCCCAAGTACCGCTCGAAGGAGGAGCTTGAGCAGACGTTGAAGGAGAACCCGAAGCATTTCTCGAGCATGCTGCAATATAGCTGGATAAGCCATGGCGGGACCGTCGGAGAGCCCGATCAACTTGACAACAAGCTCTACGCAGATTGGAATCCGATCAAGGTCGTCGATATTCTGACAGAGATTTAGACTACCGTGACATGTTTTATGACACACCTTCCACGAAGTTCTACAAGTCTGCATGAACGCTTGCCCAAGGGCCGTTGCTGCAACACTCAGTAGCACTTCCAACACCTCTTTTGGAATGTAGATTTTCTTGTCGAGGGAATGTGTGTGACTGTCGCTGAATCTCGTTGAATATGTGCGGGGTAACGGTGTTGCCGTGGCAGCCCAAGGGCCCCAAGTCGTGTCTGGGCGCCTGTCCGTGTTCGCTGACAAAGCAATCTCGGCGTCTAGTAACTTTAAGAGGCCGTCCGAGCAAAGACAACTCTCAGCGAACGTTCGTCACATATGTGCAAATCTCAGTCTACTCATCCCTGCAATTGCTTTAGATGCTGAACCACAAGGGATGTACGTTCTTATAGGCTTTTCGCGCTCATAGGAGCCACTTAACGCGGCGCACACGACCTTACTCTTCCGGCGGAGGGCAAAGGCCGCCGACGGCACTTCGGAGGCCTCCGATGCTCCCGTTCACTCAGTTGGTCCTCCCGGGGCCTCGAGTCAGTCTGCAGCGTACTGTGGACGTGTTCTCGAGATATGTATCTTAGAAACGCCTGCTCACCTTTCTCACCAGGCTCGGTGAGTCTTGTAGTAATGTCTCGACTCGACACTGCTGACGCCGCGGAGGGTGGTTGTTTTACCGAATTCCTGTACTTCGACCCCCCGTCGGAACTTCGGCATTCTGGATCACATTCGTGGTTCCAATGGAGTCTCGTGCAACTATATAAAGCTGTCGTAGTGGACAAAATACCCCGTGCTTCTTTCGCGACCAGTCCGCATGTCTGACAACGCTTCACTGAAGCAAGGCGAATCGACTGTCCCAAACAGCGACCGTGTACCCCCATCCGATCACCAGAGCACGAAGGCGGAGGGCGAAGATGTGCTCATAGTCGATTGGGATGGCCACAACGACCCCGAAAATCCGTTAAAGTTTGTACCTTTTTAACCTTCTCTTATGACCATTTTTGACACTTCGGCAGTTGGACATTCAAGCAGAAATGGAGCGCGATCGCCATTGTGTCTTCCTTCACGTTCATCAGCCCCGTGTGCTCATCCATGGTCGCGCCCGCATCCGGTGTCATCGCCAAGCAGTTCGGCATCACCAGCAGTGTAGTGACCGCCATGATCACCTCCATCTTCGTCCTGGCCTACGGTAATGTCCAATCCCAGCTCTTACTGTCCCACCGCTCAATGGAGAATCTCAGCCATCGGCCCGCTCTTTCTTGGACCCCTCAGCGAGATATATGGCCGTTCACGCGTCCTGCAGATCGCAAATCTCTGGTTTCTCGGTTCGCACGCCCGCACAAGTCATGCTCCTCCACGCGCTGATTTGTCTTACAGTGTGGAATCTCGCCTGCGGGTTCACTCAGAACACTGGCCAATTGATATCGTTCCGGTTCCTCGCTGGCCTCGGCGGATCGGCACCCCTTTCGATCGGCGGAGGCTTCATCAGCGATCTCTTCAGAGCGGAGGAGCGTGGAGTGGCGGTTGCATTATACACGTTGGGCCCTCTTCTGGGTCCTATAATTGGTCCTATCGCAGGAGGATGGATTGCAGAGAGGTCTACGTGGCGGTGGGTGGTACGTCTGCTTCTTTGATTTGCTACATGTCCACCTAATCGTGTCCTTAGTTCCGTTCAACAACTATCGCAGACGGCGTCGTACAGTTTTTTGGGCTCTTTTTTCTACAAGAAAGTGAGTCCCCGGCTTCGTTTAATCTGACGGTTTCCCTTAATACGTCATGCAGCATACGCCCCGACATTGCTTAAACGAAGGGCCAAGCGAATCCGCAAGGAGATGGATGAGGAGAAGGCGAATCGAATGGAGGTCCGCACCGTATACGAGACTGCAGATCGGCAGTAAGTATTCTCCCGTTGTCACTCGGCGTGCACCCACTTACATGCAATTCAGTTGGAAAGCGATATTCGCCAAAACCATGGTGCGGCCCTTCCGACTCATGGCGTTGGAGCCAATCATCCAGGTCTTTGGACTGTACATGGCGTTTGTCTACGGCACATTCTATAGTGCGTACCTTCCCCCACTCTCTCTATACCGTCTCCGCTGACCCTACGTACAGTATTCCTCACGACACTGCCCACCATCTTCCAACGGCTATATCACGAACGAATCGGCATAGCGGGCCTGAACTATCTCCCCCTCGGCATCGGCCTCATGCTCGCCGCACAGCTCAATGCACGCGTGCTGGACAGGGTGTATGCATACCTGAAAGCGAAGAACGGCGGCGCCGGAAGGCCCGAATACCGCCTCCGTGAGTGTCTTACCGTGATCTCACACCAGGATAAGACTCTCACTCTCTTCAGCCCTCCTCGTACCCGGCTCGCTCATCTTCCCCTCGGGCCTGCTGATCGCCGGCTGGGCGGCGCAAAAGCACGTCCACTGGATCGTCGTAGACCTCGTGAGCCCGCGTCCTGCTTGGTCCCCATAGTCCACCGATACTGACGATGCCTCCAGGGGATCGGCCTCATCGGGGCTAGCATCGTGTTCATCGGCCTGGGCGTCCAGTCCTATGTGATCGACACGTTCACGCTGCGCGCCGCATCTGGTATGCATCCTTCCTTCCCATCCGTATCCGTCATCTGACAGCCACCGCGCCAGCCATGGCCGCCGTCTCGTGCCTCCGCTCGCTCGCGGGGTTCGGCTTCCCGCTGTTCGCGCCGCCGATGTACGAGGCTCTGGGCTTCGGGAAAGGGAACACGATCCTCGCAGGCGTGGCCGTCCTCCTAGGTGTTCCTGCGTATGTCTTCTCCGCTGCTCCTGTTCTCGGAATAGCTTCGCTTACGGCTGAGTGCGTTACAGGCCTTTCCTGCTTTGGCGCTACGGCGAGCGTATACGCGGCGCAAGTAAGCATGCGCGCAAATTGAAGCCACCGCAAGCGCCGAGTCCGGCGTCGACACCACCGTAGCACGGTCTTCTGCACCCTTAGATGAGAGGCAGCGATGCGCATATACCATATTAATAGCCTTATATCCAGTAATGACCACTCATCGCACTATCCTGAAAATCGCTGTCCTCGATAATCCACTTGATTGGGGAGATTGTATGGAGAACGGTCAACCCTAAAACCATAAGTAGAGTGCGTCATTCTGCCGCCCTGAGTCTGAGTCAACAATCACAGCGATCCGTAGCATTTAAGGTCTGGTAAGCGAAGAGGTCAGAATAGCTACATCCGAGTGCTTCCAGCTCAATCGAACGGAAACGCCTCAAGGGTAAGGCCCGTACGAACAGCCGCGCCAGCGTGACGTGGACCCTCGACTCCTAGATCACCAGCGTCTCCATCTGCGCGCCAGCGGCGTCAATCGCAGCAACTTCCTCGGGCAGCAGCGCCGCTACACCACCAAAAAACACGAAACGTATACTCATCAGCGAGGAATAAGACAGCTTTGTGGGCAGCACGTACGCAGCTCAGGCGCCGCGAGATACTCGTCCAGGCGCGCGCGCTTGCCGGTCGTGGTCACGACGACCGCGCCCTTCGCGAGCACCCACTTGAACACGACCTGCGCGGGCGTGCCGCCGATGCGCTGCGCCACCTCCGCGAGGACGCGGGCAACAGGGCTGCCCGGGGCGGTCGTTATCGGGCTGGGCAGGTGCCTGAGCGGATGGATTGGACGGACTGGACGGGGTGGGACTCACTACAGACTGCCGTAGGCCTCGATGACGATTCCGTGCGCTGCTGAGTATTCTAGAAGCGCTCTTTGCGACGCGTAGTTGCACGGGTGGAGGCGGATCTGCCGGAGCGATGAGCACAGGCGCAGACAGGTAAGCACATGGGGGACGGACTTGATTGACGGCCGGCTTTATCTCTCCCGTCTCGATGATGGTGCGCAACTGCTCGACTGTAAAGTTACTAACACCGATACTCCTGTGTCCCACAGCACGTCGGCAACTCGGCGAAGTCCGCGGCAAGAACAGCGGAGCTCACTTTGCCAGGCCGTTCTTCTTGATCTTGACGAACTCCCTCCACGCACCAGCAAAATCCTTCTCGACAAGCCACGGAAGATGGATGAGGTACAGGTCCACGTAACCGACGCCAAGCTGACTCGTCCGCGTGAGCACTGTCGTGAAGCAGCACTGCCGACACAAACCTTCTCAAGACTGATCCGGATTTCCGTCTGGATATCTCCCTCGCCGTACTTTGTGGTCAAGAACAGCTCTGCCCGATCCAGCCGGCTCTCTCTGATCGCCCTCCCTACCGTCTGCTCGTTGCGGTAGACTAGACAAGAGTCAGAGAGAAGCATTCCTGGGAGACTGGATGGCTTACTGGTTGCAGTATCGATGTGCGCGAACCCAGCCTGAAGCGCGCGGTTGACGGCTTCGGTCGCATCCTGGAAATGTCAGGTAGGAGGATGCCTGGACGATGTGCGCGTTACCTTCCCGCCCAGCGCGGACCCTGTTCCGAATGCAATGGCAGGTATCTGTGCAGGAATTTTCGGTTGGAGACGTCGTGGTCCTCTGCACGGAGACTCGCCTCATTCCCATCGTTTAGACGTACTGTCGGCATAGCCATATCAGAGATGGGGTTTGGTGCCAAGGGTGAGATATCTTATCGCCATCAAGGAGGGTGGTCGCGATACATAAGACGTCGCCCAGTGGATTCTCGAGAGAAACGGAGGCTTTCACGGCAGATTCCGCAAGCCTGAGGTTCGGTCAGGGTAGTTAGTATGTCGACTCCACGCGATTGAAGCGTAGTTGCCATCTTCCAAGAAGCACGCTAACAGCACTGATAAAGCGAGCGAAGTGAACCTCAGACCTCTTGACTTTGAAGGTCACAAGCACTGGGCGTGGCGTAGCTCCCTTGAAGGACAGTGGACGAAGTCGAAAAAACGACTATCGGCCGTAGTGCAGGGCGCGATGAGGACAGCTTCAAAGGCATCACAAATTGGCACAGAGCTCTGCAGTTATGTGTTAGTATATCCTTATCAGAAGTGCACAAATCTGAATTCGACGCACCCTATCATAGATATCGAAACCCAAAGTTACTCGGACTGTTCGACGGCTGAAGTGAAACTCCGCCTTCGATCTTGATATCTTTGAACCCTCTAAGACATCGTCCAATTTCTCCACCTTCCCAAAGCTTCCGGATTGATATTTGTCGCCGCATCCAAGTCTGAGAGTGGAGTTGTGAAGAGCTCTACCGCGCGCTACTGGCGCGAAGCTTCCAGAGAGCTGGTCAGATCGTGGACCTGAGCATCAGTCGTCTGTTGTGTACATGGTGGTGTAGTTCCTTTCGACGTGCCGCCGGTGGAAGTCTGTGTGAGTCTGAGCGACAAGTAGTCGACCACTCGACGACGTCGACAGGGGAGCTCGGGTTTTGCCGGTGAGTCCCGGCAGACGCCACGTGGCCGCATGCGTTTGGGTCACGTGTTGCTACCAGACGCCCGGCGAGAGTGACGTGGTGGTTGCCGGACCATGCTCGCTATCCTCAAGCTCGACCCATTCCTTTTTCTAGTGAAGTCTGCGCCATACCTTCTGGAGTACTTCACGCCTACCCTATCGCAATCCGATTCGTAGTAGTGAAGTAGCTTTCCAGTGAAGATCAAGTGCGCCTACTTTTGCTTCTGTCTGCGACTTTTTCTGCCTCTGCAGTATCTAACGACGGGATTCCAGGTCTCTGTAAACGTGATGGACCTCATGATATCGGATGGGGGAAAAGGGATGGAGGCTGAAACGGATCGGTGTGCAACTTTCTCTATGTTTTGCGTTCGACGCTGACGAGGCGCCCCTCCGATAGCTCCGATGGCTCTGATCGAATCGTTCCTTCCTACTGGAGCGCCTGTGCAAGCTCGAGACTAGCTCTACTTGAAACCCTGCTTTCCCGGACAGATACGGCGGGCATAAGTGGCGCATACAGACGACTAGATGCCGAAATCTCCGACTTGGAAATCGCACTGTCGTCGTTCCGGACGCGACGCAACGCGCTCTCGCCCATCGGTCGTCTTCCACCCGAAATCCTCGTCCGTATATTCTCTTTCGACACCACACCGGATGATGGGAGCCCCACGTACCATCTCATGCGCATCACACACATTTGTCGTCGATGGAGATCTGTCGCAATCGGGTGCCCAACTTTGTGGGGATGTATCAACCTTGCTGTTGACCGTCGTTGGGCAAAGGTGATGCTGGCCAGAGCTAAGGCTGCTCCTCTCTCGTTGCTGGTCCAACGCTCTCAGGACAAGATGACTGAGGACGACGTCGCGCTTGTTGTTCAACATTTCCCGCACATACGCAACTTGCATCTCTTGAACCGCTTGAGCGACGATGCCGCTCTCATATCCAAGCTCCATCAGAAATTGACCGCTCCTGGGCCTCTTCTTGAGAGCTTCTGGTTGGGTATTCGCGATGCCGATCACGAAGAGTGGCTGACTCTGCCGCAAAACATATTCGATGGCCATGCTCCGCGGCTTCGGCGACTTAGAGTCAACAACTTTTCATACTTTCCATGGCAATCTCCTGTGCTTTCCTGTCTTGTGGACCTCTCCATATCCTTGGACAGCTCGCCACTTCCCTCCCAGTCTCACCCGCTCGATAAGATTCTTGATGCTCTAGAGCGCATGCCAGCCCTCAGAAGTCTCCTCCTCGACTCATGCCTCCCCCAGGCTTCCGACCAGGACGGCTCCCGCATCGTGGATCTGACACGGCTGTCGCATTGCACTCTCTTTGACGATATATGCGATTGTTCACAGTTTCTGCGGAGTATCCGTCTGCATCCTGACACGCTCATAGAAGTCGGAGTGCAGTGCTCGGGGGACCACGGGGACGACAGCGTCGATACCTTCCTTTGTGTCTTAATGTCGAACCCCTGCGCTTCACACAGCTCGTTTCCTCGACTGCGGTTCTACACCGACAGCGGAAACGAACTCCTTGTGCACCACAATGAGCCCTTCGCGTATTCGCGCATCGATGCCTATCGCACACTGCCGACGTCCCCTGACGAAGACGAGAATGCCTCCCTTGTGGTCTATTTCCATCTTGACTACGAGTTGCCTAAATATGGAGATACGCAGGTGGTCTTGGAGACGTTCTGCGCGATGTTGCCGGACAGCATGGACTCCGTGCGCCGCTTGGACGTCCACACGGGCATGGTCTGGACAGTCGACGAATGGGTGAATATCCTCTGTCTCGCCAAGAATCTCACCGAGATCCGCGCCGCCTCGGAATCGGCTGACACCGTCTGCGACGCACTAGCCACGGTCGTCGAGTGGCACAGAGAGAAAAGCGCACGCGTGTTTGTGTGTCCGAAACTGTCGTCCCTGACACTCTTGAGCGCCATTCTCCAGCACTCGGATTCGTATCCCGCCGAGCCGGCGTCGCTTGCCTTCCGCGCCCCGCAGGGCCTGGAGAAGCGCCGGCGCTCCGGCCTGCAGCTCGAGCATCTCCATCTGGACCATTGCTACGCCGGCATTGATCAAGTGCGGACCAACCTCGAGGTAGCTCTGAGACGGCTAGTGGGACGCCTGACCGTCACAGCACCTCCACGTAATTTTCCAAATTAATCGTGAGTCTTCATTCTCGGAAGCATTGCTCATCCATAGTCGGGATCTGACTGGTTCTCAAAGGACTTATCAGAGGTTCACTTAGTGATATCTGTGGCCCGTTATCTTGCAATCCGTACGTTCTGACAGTACATACACTTTTATTAGAGCTCGAAGTTCCACATTGTCCGTATCATGCGGATTGCATGCGGAAGCGAACTTTCCTGTTACCGCATCACGCCACTGTGTCAGGCGTCAGCCCAGCGCGTCAGATTACGATCTCTCGCCGTCCCCAGTCTTTACATCGCAGTCCCTCACTCGATCTGGATCCCTCGGAAACGTTTGCACGCTGCTCTCCGCTCTGAACCGACGCCGTAAATCCCTTGAGCGACTGTTCTTGGTAGACACTTCCTCGCTGCGTGCGCTCGTCATCATTTTCCCAACCCACCTCTCCACGGCCGGACGCCCCTCGCCAGCCCAGACATGTGCTAACTCCACCACGGGCCTCTCACGAGAACGTCTAGTAGTCCTCAAAGTCCGTGTGGATTCCAAGCACATCGACTGGGCTGATGCGCGTCCTGCTCACATCCTCTACAAGTCTGATCCAATCCTCTCCCGACATGCCGCCCCGCCGAGATCATGCGCTAGCACTCGACGTGTGCCAGGCTAGCGCGCCTGCGTTTCCGCCTCTCTGTCTTCGCACGCTCCGGTGCAGCGGCCGTCAGTGTCGAAGCCGCTTGCGTCTCGTGTCTAGCATCTGCGCTCCCCATTTCAGATTCGCACGGCCTCCTTGCAGTGCGTGCGCAGGATCTGTCTCTTTTGCGACCAGCGCCGTCGACTCCCGGGACACGCAGGCCCTGGGGGCACGGCGTGTTCGCAACGCAGAACCTACGTGTGCGTCAGCACGACGGGTGCGCTAAATTCCTGCTCAGTCTGAGTTATCTGACATCCCTGGCAACATGTGCCTCTCAGCTGCCGCGTCCTGTAGCGCCGCACACCGAACACAGAAGTGCTGAGACTGCTGTTCATTTTATCACCCGACCTACACAACTCGGAGGCTGCGGCGCGCTGCTCCGACGCCAGACGAGCTGTTCACACAAACAATAATGGGATTCGCATGGAAGCGGGGACCGTCTCTTCAGAGCTCGTCGCCGCTGCCTCGAACGTGCGCTCTGCTTGTGTCTCTCGTCGCTCCGCACCTAGCACTGTGCACCTCGATCCCCGCCAATAAGCTGCCTACATCTCGCCACGTCACGCCCATCCACCCCAAGCCTCCGCCCCCGCACCACCTCCCGCGCGTCTCGCTCTTCGCCCTTTCCGTCCTTCGTGAGGGCATGTCGCGGTCCGCTAGCCCATGTATCCACTGTCCGAGCTCGGGCTTCTCGCGATGGGCATACAAGCCCTTTCGGAAGGCCCGATCGCTACAGCGACGTACGGGTCTACCACGCGTTGTGCTCGACCGAGGGTGTAATCCATCTCCATTGTTGCACTCAGTGTCCGCGGTCTACGTGCCGCACTGCACCACACGCTCCTGCGCAGCGTACTCCCGTGCTGGTCTGACTCTCACGGCTCAGAACTGCCGTGTGCATGCTCGGGGCGTTTTGCGCAGCTCTCGCGTTCGAGGATCAACGTGTACGTGTGCTCTCCCTGAGGCATGAGGACGCACGAGCATGCGCGCCGACGCGTCCAGCGCGCGCAACAGTACACAGCGAGGACATGGAAATATTCTACGTCGAGCGCTCGGCCGGATATGTCTCAGTGACATCTACCACGGAGTCTGGGCTATCATGGAACAGGTGCACTTTATGCACTCGATCGTGCGTGGAGTCCGCAGCCGGACTGTGCACGCGTCTGCTGTTCGTTCGGCGGCGCCCCGGCCATGCTCGAAATGACGCAGACGAGAGGTGCTGCAGAAACCCGGCGACTGCATACAGGGCTGTAACTACACAACTACGACGCGATACCGTGTCTTTGTACATGCCCAAGCAATATAACCCATCGATGATTCCAGAATACGGTTTTTTACATTACTTAAGAACATAGGCGGATCAAGGCGATAGAAAGGTAAGTTACAAATATTGACAGTATGAACAATATATTGTGTACACCGAGCGAAGTAAGATAAAGAGACAACATTGGAAAGGATGGGTAAGATAAAAACTCGTAATGTCCAGATGTTGTCGGCAAATGACAAACTTTTCGCCAATTACACGTACAACACCCTCACCCCAATCCTGTCCCCCTTCTGATACAACGCGACGCCGCCCATCTGCAGCGTGTCGGGCACCCCCGCCTTCCCAGACGGCCTGCTCACCATATTCGTGTCCGCGTACATGTCCGTGCAGCCATGCTCCGGCGGGAAATACTCGCCCGGGCCCAACGACTGATTCCTGACCTCGTACTCCTTCTTGGTCGTCACCTCCCGCACGACAAGGCCCGGCGCAACGCGGCTGTCCTTCTGCCAGAAGAACACCCCAGCGACGGCGCAATGCGCCGGGCACAGCACCGGCGCGGTGTCGGCGTAGAGCTTCGTCATGCCGCCGGAGCTGGGGAAATGGCTGCTCGTGAGCGTCGTGGGCGCGCGGATCGTCTCCCTCTGCGAGCCGTCGACCTTCGCGGCGACGATCTCCCACGCGACGCGGTCGTCCGGCTCCGGGTGCGTCGTCCTGCGCAGCCCGCACGAGATGACGACCTTGTCCGCGGTGCACTTCGCCCGCAGCGCGCTGACGCTGAAGTTCCTGAGCGTGCCGAAGTAGCTGCTGTTCCACGCGGGCGCCTCTTCCCAGATCTGGTGCATGTACGGGATCTTGAAGCTCGCGCCGCTCGTGAAGACGGCCTTCCTGTCCTGCGCGAAGCCGTACACCACGTCCATCGTCCACGACGTGACGCGCACGAGCGCGAAGTTCTGCGCCCACGCGCAGCCGGGGCGGAACTCGGGGACCACGCGCGTCGGGAAG
>MU277284.1:63568-77437 GCA_022160305.1 Artomyces pyxidatus | reverse complement strand
CCTGGTCGGTGACTTGGGTGGTTCTTCAGCTGTCCTCGACACAGTCTTGACACGTTCGACGAGTTCTTCAGGACCATGTTTCTTTGCCGAGCGGAGCACGGCGTCGCTGAGTAACCGTTTCTTGGGGATGGCGAGGGGGAATGAGCTTTCGAAAAGCATAAACCTTGGCATCTCGATCGAGTTGACATCGCCGAGGACCTTCTGGATTTCGTCGGACTGGGCACGCATCGACATTTTCCCGCCCGGGACGGCGGGTACGGTGACGTTCCACTTCGACCATTTCTTGCCGGCCTTCGCGATGTCGGGCTTGCGGTCCTCGTCCTCCTCGACCTTGCAGAACACCGTCCGATCCAGCTCAACGTCGAGGGTAGCAGGCTACAAAAGAGGTCAACGAGGATAAACGACAGCCCAGAGACGGCGCACCCCGTCCACCCCTTCCTGGCCGCGGCTATGCCCTCCCGACAACGTCCAGTGCCCACCCGCATCCGGCTTCTTATCCGCTGAGCGAGTCGAGCGCCCCGATTGCAGCTTGACAGGGGCGTCGACCTCTTCAATCTCGTCCGATGACTCCTGGTGCGCCGTGAGTTAGCAGTCCCCAGCGACTCGAGAACGCGCGCAACTGACCCGGGTTGCCCTTGCCTGCCCGCCAGATTCACGACGCTGCCGTCCAGACGACTGCGTCGCTGCGACGACTTCAACCATGTCCTCTTCTTCGTCGAGGCTCTCGCGGGTAGGCGGACGCTGAGCAGCCTGTCCGACATGGTGAGTAAGTCATTATCCATGTAGAAGATGCCCGGACTCACCTGATTCTTGCCCAAACCCCCCGGCGAGTTTCTCGTGGATGCCTGCGCCCGATTGATCTTGCAAGTGGAAGGGTCGTCCTCAACTCGGATGTTGTTGCCGCTGGCTTGGTCGGTGCCTCGCTTGCGCACGCGAGCGTCAGCCGTCGTGTTGGCGTCGTCATTCCTTGAAGCCAGGCTAGGCCCCAGCCATTTGGGCATCTGCAAAGGCCATCAACGGTGAAGTAAACGCGCGTGCGATGACGACACACCGCTTCCTTGAACTGTCTAGCTAAGGCCTTGGAGGTCTTCATGGCGGCGGGCGCGTCGAGCGCGTCGTCGTCGAAGACCTCATCAGCCTCTGCTCCTTCGTCCGAGTATTCAGGTTCGTCGCCATCTTCATCCTCGTCTTCATCGCCGTTGAAATCGTCGTCGTCGCCCATGTCCTCGTCATCCTCGCCCTCGCTGTTGACCCGAGCTTTGCGCGCACGTCGGAGTGGAGCTTTGACAGTGGGTTTCGGCATGATGATTTCAAACGCGTCGTCAGCCTCTGCAATCGTCGTTTGGGAGGGGGTGATGAAGGGAACATGTACACACGCAGTGGCCATAGATGGGACACGGTGAGTGGCAACGTGTCCTTCAGCTGACATATGTGTTCTGCTTACCTTCATCGAGTTCCATAGCGTCGTCTTTCGCCGCGGCAGTCTTGCGCACGGTTGCCTTGCGCGCGTTGCCTGCTGCTTGCAAAGGTGAGTGGGAGAACAAAGATGTCGGGCCACATAGTCACCTGACTTTGCCTTCTTCGACTTCTGTGCGCCCTTGCTGTCGACGGGTTCGGCGCTCGAGGCCGCTCTCTTCCGCACCCTCACGTCGTCCGTCGCGTCCTCTTGGCCTTGCGCGCCCTTCCCTTTATGTGCACCGGCCTACGGTGAGTAACATTTCCGCGTCGTGAGCGATGACCGCGACGTACTCGAGCGTTGCCTGGTTGGGGGCTTGTCACCGCCTGACGTTCGGCGCGAGAGGTGAGAGGTTCATTTTGTCCTCCCGAGCAACTAAACATTTTTGAACTCACCATCTTCTGCAGCTTTAGACGCGGCTTTTGCTATCTGGTTGGCCTTACGCGTAGCCGCTGCTTTCTGGGCAGGCGTAAGGGTGGGCGTGCTGTCGTCGTCTAAAATGAGCGCCATGGCCACTCTCTTGCTCTTGCGAGGAGGCATTGAGGGTTGGAAAGCCACCGGCGTGTGGTGAGCTGAAGACGGGTAGGGAGGAGGGGGTAGATGGAAGGAAGGGGGAAAAAGGTGCGTCTAGTCGACTTCTGCGCGTCGACGCGTATTTATTTTGTCCCTGACGCGGTCGGTCTGTGCCCAGTTGGGTCCCAGCGGGCTGCCGGCCCTCGCACGGTTACCGGCCAAGTGAGCCGATACCCCGCGATCTCTCGTTCAATGCGACCCATCGGATTATAACTGCAGATAAGTACATCCACTTCAGCGTCCTGATCCCTCCTCTCCCCCCATCATGTCCACCTTCAGTCTCCACCACGTCCCATGCCCGGCATGCGGCGGATTCTTCTTGCCGTCCGGGCTCACGCGCCACCTCCGCACGAGCACGGATCCCCGTTGCCAAGGACTGCGGCGCGCGGGCGAAAGTTCGGGCTCCAACCGTGGGCTTCCGGCAGGCGCAGATCCTGGCGAGCAAGGATCGGACGCGATCGCCGACATCGTAGACGATGCACAACCTCGCGAAGCGAGTCAGGCTCCCATCGACGAAGGCTTTGCCGCCGCCGACGTCTATCAGGCCCCTCCGCGCCGCATTTCCAACGAGGAGGCGGCCGATGATCTCGCGGTTGAGCCGGATCCCCTTGCTTGGGACCACATTGACGACGAAGCTGCAGCGGCGGGCGATGGCGACGAACCGGAGGATCTCGATGGCGATCCTGCGGAGGACGAAGTCGTCGACCTCGATGACCATCCGGAGGCGCCCATCCCAGATAATCAGCAAAACGACATCGACGTTGAGCTCCCTCCCATGGACGAGGACGAGATCGCACAGATCAACGCCGATGCCCGGATGCAGCAGGAGCAACAGCTCCTGCATGATCCCACCATCGTCAAGTTCCCCATCGCGACGGCCGGTGCGCCACTCAACGGGGTGGCCGCAGAATCCTACGTCGAGTACGGAGGCAAGCTCGCAGGCGGAGCGGAGCATCGTGACGACAATCCATGGGCTCCTTTCGCAAACGAGTTAGAATGGGAGCTTGTTCGATGGGCGAAGACGCGCGGCCCTACCTCTACGGCTTTCACTGACCTTTTGCAGATCAAAGGGGTAAGTTCCATTGGTTCTTGACTCTTGTGCCTGCTGACCCGCTCCCTTAGCTCCGGGAGAAGCTCGAACTGTCGTTCAAGAACGTTGGCGACGTGAATACCATCATCGACAACCAGCTCCCTACGACACCCGCCTTCAACTGCGAAGAGGTAGAGGTAGACGGCGAAAAGTACGAAGTCTACTTTCGGGACATCTTGGCGTGCGTCCGATCACTATACGGCAACCCGGAGTTTTCCCCTTTCATGACCTACGCACCCGAACGCCACTTTTGTGACGAGGAGAAGACCAACCGAGTCTTTGACGAGATGCATACGGGGGACTGGTGGTGGAAGCTGCAGGTACGTCGTTGGTTCTGAATTACAATCCTGATGCTGACGACTCTCGGCAGACGGTCTTGGAAGGGAAGGAGGCTGGGGCTACAATAGTGCCGTGCATACTCTCATCGGACAAAACTCAACTTACTACATTCCGCAATAAATCTGCTTATCCCGTTTATCTCACCATTGGCAACATTGCAAAGAATATCCGTCGCAAACCATCGATGCACGGGCAGGTCTTGATCGGGTATCTTCCAACTGCTAATCTCATCCACATCAAAAATAAGGAGACACGACGACGCGCCGTCGCGAACTTATTCCATGCTTGCATGAGCAAGATCGTCGCCCCCCTCAAGGCCCACGGCGTAAACGGCATGCCGATGAAGGGCGGCGACGGTGTGCGTCGTCGTTGTCATCCCATATTTGCGGCGTTCGTCGGCGATTACCCCGAGCAAGCATTGGTCGCGTGCATCAAGTACGGGGAGTGTCCGAAGTGCAAGGTCAAGCACGAAAACCTTGGCGCACCTGAACCTTCCCCTCCTCGCAGCCTCGCGGTGGCCACGGAGGCGCTCAAGACCTTCGATCGTGGACCTGCTGAATACGTCGCCGCCTGTCAAGCCGCTGGGATCAAGCCTGTCTTTCAGCCGTTTTGGGAGGACCTACCTTACTCCAACGTATTCACGTCGATTACCCCGGATATCCTACATCAACTCTATCAAGGGATGATCAAGCACCTCCTCCTATGGCTCAAGAAGGCCTTCGGACCAGAGGAGATTGATGCTCGTTGCAGGCGCCTTCCTCGAAACCACAATCTCCGGCACTTCTCGGCGGGAATCTCGCACCTGTCGCGAGTCTCAGGCCAGGAACACAAAGATATCTGCAGGATCCTCCTCGGCCTAGTAGTTGATCTCCGGCTGCCCGGGAATGTGTCCACAATTCGTCTGGTGCGCGCCGTCCGAGGGCTCTTGGACTTCCTGTATCTTTCACAGTACCCGTCTCATTCCACAGAGACACTGGCATACCTTGACGACGCGCTCGTTAGATTTCACGCGAACAAGTCGATATTCACTGTGATCGGCATCCGAGAGCATTTCAATCTTCCCAAATTACATTCACTGCTACACTACACCCCCTCCATCCGCCTCTTCGGCACTACGGACAATTACAACACAGAATATTCTGAAAGGCTCCACATAGACTTTGCCAAGGACGCTTACCGAGCGACCAATCACAAGGATGTCTATCCTCAGATGACCAGATGGCTCCAGCGAAAGGAACAAATCCTTCGGCACGAGAAGTATATTGCGTGGCAAATCAAGAACCTGCAGGCGGCTGCCCCGCCCCACCTGGCGACGCCAGCGGCAGCGGCTCCACCCATTGTCAATGCGGGGGCGGCAGCGGCGGCGGCAAAAGTAGCGGCAGAGGCGGCGACAGCAGCGGCGGAGGCAGCAGCGACCGCAGCGGCGAAGTTGAAGATGGCGGCCGCTGCGGCGAAAGCAGCAGAGCAGGCAGCAGCGAAGGCCAAAGCCAAAGCCGCGGAGCTTGCAGCGGCTGCAGCTGCTGCTGCAGCTCCACCGGGGGCCATCGGGAATGGCGATGAGCAGCAATCGACGACCCGTATCGCCCGGTTCCCAAATGTGAAGTCCGCGAGCTTCCAACAGCTGGGACAAATCTGGGGCGCCGTTGACTTCGAACCAGCACTGCTATCCTTTATTCTGCAACTACGAAACCCTGGACTGACTGGCCGGCAGATCGCACAACGTCGTGCGGAGATGGGCGATGCAAAGCTGCCGTTCCGTTCAGTTGCGACGTATCATACCATCAAGTTCACGCTGGCCGACCCTCAAGAACGAAAGGGGGCGCCCGACGTACGAGATGCTGCACACGCACGTCCAGCCTATCATGACACTCGCGATCGCCTAGTACCAGGTCGATTCGACACCGTCCTGGTGGACACAGGTGCTGGAGAGGATATCGGTGTCAGAGGTACGCCGCAAACATTCTATGAGCGTCGCCTAAGCTCACGATGATCAGGTTATCGTGTCGCCCAGATTCGAGTGATTTTCAGTCTCTCGATCAAGGCGCGGGACGCGGTCTTCACTGACAACGACCTAGCGGTCGCGCCTACTCATATGGCCTACGTCGAGTGGTTCGACCCGTTCCCGGGAGGACCGGAGGCGAACCACATCATGTATCGCCTCTCGCGCTCCTACAAGGACGGCCGTCGCTTGGCATCCATCATACCCGTGGCGAACATCAAGCGTAGCATTCACCTCACACCACGATTTGGGCCTGTCGCCCCACGGGAATGGACCAGCAGCAATGTGCTCGAGTTATGCCAGAATTTCTATGTAACATGCTTCTCAGATCGTCACACTTATATCACGGTATATTAGAAGAATTGACATTCAATCTGAGTAGATTTGTACCAATGTTAGAGGTTTGGTCAGAGAGCTTAAGGCGAGAAAACGCACCTAACGACCCGCGCGATATGTCATCAGCCCCATCGCAAACATCGCCTATATCGCCCTGAGCCACTGCTCAATCCTTTCGATGTTCTCGTCTCGTCTCCGACGAGGCGTGCGCCACCTCTTCCAAGCCGCGAGGAGGGTCTCAAGGCCAAAACGTCGTACACGTCGTCCCCCGGTTTGTACGGCCTTATCGACGTGAGTGCGTGTAGTGGGTCGGTTGGAGGAGAGATCGAAGTTGCGCGCGAGGCCCGGATGGTACCGACGAAGGAAGTTGTTCCGGTAAGCCCGCGAGGTGATCGGAAGGTTCAGAGACGGGAGAGCATGTGTGGCCTCCGCGCCCGTCGTCGTAGTGGTGGCGGTGGTGGTGTACGAGCTTCCCAGGTCCTCCGCAGAGTCGTAGATGTCGACTCCGACGGGGACTTCCTACGCGCCCGGGCACTCAGCTATCGCAGCGCACAAAAACCCTACGACAACTCACCGGTTCGTTCTCTGCGCAAACATGATCCTCAATGATGCTATTCGAGCTCATGATTTTGAGCGAGGGGCCACCTCGAGACGGGGCACGTCGTGAGGCTTAGAGCGCGAGTTCGCCGTCTCGCACCGTCCGGGTCACATGACGGATGGGGCCGAGGGCGCAAAGGCAGGCCGGCGGCCTGCCTTTGGCAGAGGAAATGCAAGAACCAGGCTAGCGCTCACAAGAGAAGTGCAAGAATGTTGCGCGAGAGGCTTTAATTTAGGTGTGTGGTTTGTGTCCCAACCTTCTACCGTCGTTCTCGGTCCGCTTGCATTGTAAGTACTTCCCGTGGCTAGCATACAATAATTTTATGTGGCCTGATGCGCTCGAGCTGGACGGACTAGGACGCGCATGAGCACGTGGTCCTGTAGCCACAGGGCCTTTGCTCCATATAAGATGGCCACGCCGGGGATCCCCCCTTCACCTTCAGCCCTCTCACTCCGCCCCGCGCCCCCTTGTGTGCCACTGCGACATTCCTTCATATTTATATTCCCCACGCTCCCTTCTCCCTCCTTCAAATCAACCCTTCGCGAGGCCTTCAAGCCCCTCCCCCCGTTGGCCTCTTTGGTGAGTCCACCGCGACGCGTCGTTATGCGCGACGCCGTTGCGACGCGTGCAGGCTTCGGACACGGAGCCACTCGCGTCGCAACGGTCGATGCGACGCGACGCGTCCCTCCACACCGCGTTCCCACCATTCTCATGGGCAGTTCGCTTTCGTAGCGCGTCAAGCGCGCGCCCTCCCCCGCCGGAATACTCCCTCCGTCAAGCCCCCGCGCCATCGGACGCTAGGGTGCGTCCATAATGCGCGTCGGTGTGCGCGAGACCCCGCGACGCGTGCAGGTGTCGGACACGGCGCCACTTGCATCGCCCGGGTCCGCGCACAGCGCCTTCACGCGTCTAGCCCCGCTCGCTGACACAGCCGCACCTTTAACCTTTGCAGAGCTACCACCCCTCGCATCCCCTCGCGCCTGCTCCCCCCTAAACGCGCCAGGGCGCGTCAGACGCGACCATGTCGCGTACGGTGAGCCCCCTCCCCCCTCGCCAGCTGCTCGTACTAATTGGCTTCAAAGACGCGTTCCAATCGCGTCTTCTCTCCATACCTATGCAACCCTGTTGCATCCGGCGCGATCGTTGTGGATGCAGTGGACTTCTGCGTCCTCTTCGAACGTGCTCTGGACCTGGCCGACCGCTTTGAAGAGGCCCGCCCGGCGGCGCCCCTGCCCGACGATGGCAAGGCGTTTGACGAACTCCGTGCGAGCAACGTCGCAGGCAAAGCGTCGGACGGTCAGCAACCGGCCGGTGGAACCCAGGGCGACCCTTTGGCCGATCGTGCACATAGCGGCACGGTCTTCCAGCAACTCGTTTCCAATCTGACCCCAGGCCGGCCGGCGTGCAGCATTCCGAAAGGAGGCCTGGCGAAGATGCATCAAACAAACAAACGCCGCCGTCAGCGCGCCGAAGCAGCGATGCAGCAGCAGGGCCGCGTCGTTCGCTATAAGATGCGCGAGGGTATCATCGGCAAGCACACCCGGCCGACCGTCGTCAAGACCACGCTCCTCGCTGCGAAGCTTCGACACGCCCAGGGCGCATGGGTTGGCAAGCCGCAGACGTCGCAGCGCGCCCCGAGCGGACTGGACGATCCATCGCTGAAGGGGTATCGCCTGTATCGTTGGGACGGAGCGTGCGTTTCTGGCCTTTCGATTATCCGCCTCGCTCACTTATACATTTGCTTTGGCAGTGAGTCCGTCATGATTGTAGACCCTGAATGGAACGTCCTCGCTCACCTCGCGGGCAAACCAATGCGCGATGAAACCTGGGATCCCGGCTGCGCTGAGGCGGCGCAAAAGATGAACTCGGTGCGAGATCGCGTGGTCCTGAGTCCAGAAGAGCGAAACCATCGCCGAGGACAGTTTGCCGCCTTGCGTGCAGGCATTTCGTACGGAGGGGGCCAAACGGTGAGCTCATGTGCAAATCCTATACCCCGCAACGAGAAACTGACCGGCCACTTGGAGCATCCTCAAAACCTGGATCTCGGGGAGAATGAAGGCGTCATACGCGAACTCCTCGCCGATCCCAACATCCAACGCATCGTCGGCTTCGCCAACAGTAAGCTTGTTTTCTCCACTGCTTGCTGGGCTGGGTTCACCGACCGAGGCTAGGCACGTTCGCGACGGGTGCGCCGAAGCTATATAAGCACTACGAGAGCAACATCAATGCCTTGGTCGAACACGATCCAACGCTTGAAATGCCCTTCAGCAACAGCATACACGCGGCCGTCACCTTCAACTTAGGCCCCCGGACCGTCACAAAGAAACACGTCGACAGCGGAAACCTGCCCAATGGATGGTGTGCCATCACTCCCCTTGGCAATTTCGATGCGTCGGCAGGCGGGCATTTCGTCTTGCACGAATTCAAGCTCATCATTCAATTTCCCGCAAACTCAACCATACACGTCCCGTCCGGCAGCGTAACGCACAGCAACCTACCTGTGCAGCGGCACGAAACGCGCCTCTCGCTAACTCAGTACACCGCGGGTCCCCTCCATCGATGGGTCGCCTACGGCTTCCGAACGGAGAAGATGTTAGCCCGCCAGGATCCGGCAGAGAAGGCGCAAATGGACGCCGCGCGCGCAGGACGGTGGCCGGCCGCGCTGCGCCTTTTCTCTAAATATGAAGAGTTGGAGGCCGACATTCGACGGGAGTTTGGACTCCCCAATCCCACCTCGGACATGCATGCCTTGTAGGCCTTAGGCCATATCAATTCCTTCCTCAGTCGTTCCTTTAATGAATCAACAATAACTAATTTGCATCATCACCGGCTGTGCGCCATGCGAGACGAAAGACAACATTCAAATTGATATGATGCCAAGTAGATAACAAGATGCGGTACGAAACGATGCAGCATGCTAGGTTCTCTCATCCTCCTCCTCCTCCGGGCTGCTGTATCCCGGGACCCAGTCACCCTGCTCAGCCTCGTCACAAGCTACGGTGTCCATCTCCTCGCCCGACATTTCTTCCACCATCCCGTCCGCCATCTCCTGCTCGCCGCGCTCCATGACTTCGCGGGCATCGATGTTCATGGATTTCAGGCCGGCACGCATTTTAGCTGCGTCCTCGTCGGCGTCGAGCACGGCCTGCCTGAGCATCGCCGCCCTGCGCTTGAAATGGTCGACTTGCTTCACGAGGCCTCGGTTCTCGCCCTCCCGGGCATGGAGCTTCGCCTTTAGATTGCCGTACTTGATGTACCAGTACCGCGCGGTTGTCTGTGCCGTGAACAATGACCCGCCACTCGTGATTCGAGCGCTGGACGAGAGGGTCTGTGGAATCGGAGCTGGCAAGCCAAATCAGGGTCAGACAGGCGTAGACCGGGGCGTGAAGAGATACGTACGAAGGCGAGCGCTGGAGCGTGCGCGGGAGGCACGTTGCGCACGGACGCGAAGGCTCGACATGCGGTTGCTGAGTCCGACGCCAGGGACAGCAGTCACTGTGTCAGCGACGGTATCCGGACCAGGAGGAGGACTGCTCATTGCTGGAGGATAGGATAGGATAGGATAGGAGGCAATCAATGTCGACGGGTGAAGCAGGATCGACTTCAACGTTTGACGCGCCATTCAGACCTGGATGACTCATCACGTACCCGCGAGGATCAGGATAATACGAGATCAACCTTGAACCAACTCCCTTGGCTCTGCACTCTCACCAATGCTGCCATCGCATGGAGATGAGACTCAGGTACGTCAGCGGCTGTATTCAGTTGGTACTCACCGTAATGCAGCCCATGTCCCACGCAGGACGTCACCGTCATCCGAGGCAATGCAGCGAATGCCTTTGTTATTCATTTGGCCAAGCCGGGGACGTTCAAGGTCTTCCTGACGGTGAAAGGAGAGTTTGAAGGAGGGTATGTGGTGAGCAAATTCGAACCTCGAGCGGGCAGAACATGCGGCTGATTGTTCCAGGATCTGACGATTGTCAACGTGCCCGCTGCACCTGCCAATGCCGCCGACACAATCGCTGCGATCCCGCCCCTTTCCCCCATCGCCGCGTCGTCCCCCATCCCTACATCACAAGACGACGAGATGGAGCTCGTCATCCCGCCATCTCCACCGCCGAAGTCTCTACAGCCCCAAGTCCGGCCCATCCACACGAACGGTGTGCGCCCTCCACAAACCGATCGCGGATGGACGCAAACGCATGACAGGCGCGGTGCGAGTCCCTCGCGTTCAGAGGCCAGCACGGTAAGTTCAATGGATCTGGCAACGGATATGGATCTCTTCCTGCAGGCCTGCGATGCTGCATGGAAGGAACTCATAGCGGGTGAATGCGAGGGGTGTCGAAGGCGACGCATAGCCTTAGGAAACCGGTGAGTGACACGCTCTAGATCTGGAACATCTTCGCTGACTTCTAATGGTGTCATGAATCATAGGGCAAATGAAGACCTAGGCTTGCAGGCGGCAAGCAGCTCCACGGCCCCTGCGAGCAGTAGACGTGGGGACCGCGTTCGCGGTCGGTCGATTGTGCGCCGCTCAACGAGAAGCCCGTCCCCGGCACGGGGCATTACTCGTCCGACGCAACGGCCCCCCAGCGCTGCACGCAACGACGGGGGCATGTAGCGTCGGACGTGCCCTTTCACCATGACTCGGGGGCTTCATTTTCCCACCGGCCAGGGATTCACCGAAGAGCACGGACGGTCTGAGACGCGATCTCGGTGTGCCATAGGTCGTCAAGTCTCTACAGCATTTCGTGTCATGTAGTGTACACAATGATATCCCTGATCCCGCGCCGACACACCACCGGTCAAGAGCTACCACTGAGGCCCCACATAACTGTCCTGTTCGTATCATCTCAGCGTGTCACCATACGCAAGATCTTGTAGCCTTGCATCCGGCGGGACTTGTGCGAGATTGGAAAGGTAACCCCAACCCAAATGTAGGGTTGAACCACGTCGCGTAACGGCGTTCTCTCTCAGACGCTCGCACCCGCGACTCCTGCTTGCCCTCCTCCTACGACCATTCTCTAGTACTCAAAGTCGCATCGTCGCGAGCTGCGTCTCTGCAGATGGCTGGTATTGTGGGTATTCACGATGGACAGGTGAGTACTCCACAGAGCCAACACCGTTAATTCCATTACAGACTACACACAGAATATCATTGTCGACGCCGTCGAAAACATCGTCGATGTCGTCGACATTGACAATGCGTCAACTCTCGAGGTCACGCCACACTCGGGTATTCCATTCACCGTAACAACAACAACGACGGTGACCTCAACCCCTGGCTCCCCCACCCTCGTTGGCCTCCCGATCCCCGTCCCAGACGGGTTTTTGGGCACCCATCTCCATCGACGCCACAAACCGGCCACAGTCGCCAACAGCCCACTCCTTCCTCTCTCCCAGCTCATTCCCGATTACCCGTTACTCTTCCACCACCATTTGCCAGACAATGGGCTCGCCGACGCGAGCTCTCTCCTCCACATACTCGCATCACCGCAGGGCCCCATCACCCCGAATGCGCCGCCGTCCAGCCCCTGGGACTCAACCGCCGCAAGCCCACTTCTGCAAACATCTCATTTGCTGCCGTCCAGCCTTGGGCTGTCTCCGGCAAGCCCAACGTTCGTGGAGCGCGACGTCGCCGCACCGGTAATGGGCTGCTTCTTCTGCAAGTGGCGGATGATGGTCGGAGGGTTTTGGACGCGCTGGGTGGGGGGAGACCGGAGTCTGTTATCGGCAGTGCAGAGGGTTGTGGATGCTGGTGAGTTCCTGCTGTCAACTCAAATGTGGGGTGTTCTTTCTGACACGACGTGGCGCAGTAGATCGGCATGTGTCCAAATCACATATTGTCCTTTCATTCTTGGTTGTTGCGGCATTCCTCCATCACTGATTACAGTTCGACACGGCTACTATCGAGGTTACTAGTACCGGCGCATTGACATGATACCATAGACTTGTTTGAGATTGCTTGCATTGTATATACCTGGTCTCGAGTCAATTATTCATGAAGTATCAGTTTTAGTGACATGAATCAGCACTTCTGAAAAATAAAGAGAACGTGTAGACTGCCTTGTTGCCATTGTTCCAATGTTGAAGTCGGTTCAACAGGGCTTTGGAGGCAAGTTGCCTAATTGAGAAGTCCTGTCTCTTGAGCACCTCAAACTGCTTTCCTTCTGTAGGCCTCAATAATGCATTCCAGAGGCTCAAAATTGGTAGGGATATAGTCTACATATTACTTCATCTTGTGGGACCATCACACCTCAAATCTGAAGAATTTTTAAAATATGCCTTACAAATACTCTTATAAGCAGGTTGTCAGGAGCGGGTGGATTCCCTGATGTTGTCCCAGGTCACGAGTGAGCCCTGTTGGCCCGGAGCTCCACGTGAAGCTCGCAGCTGACTGCTGGGACGCATTGGAATATTGGATTCCGCTTGTGGGGGATCCACCGCTGATGCATTGCCAGTGCCGTCTCCTGCTCGAGCAACGATTGCCGTCTTCGCCGTGGCTCGAAGGTGCAGGCCTGTTGCTGGCGTGATCATGATGTCTGATTCGGTACGTATCATGGCCGTAACTTGTTCCACCATCCAGGTTGCCATTGCAGGATATGCGTGCTCGAGAGCACTCGATGAGACACCAGGCGTGAACAAGTCGCGGGGTGCCGTTTTGTCGTTGCGGCGATACTCCGTTGCATATGCTCTCTTCCACATGACGTCGAGAATATCAGGAATCCTGGGTTTCGACCTTCCATCGAGGAATGCGATCAGCATTTGTTCATGAATCGGGGAGTGGCCATCCTTGAATAGATGGTATAAGAAGTCTGAAAGTGTCCATTTGGTCTCGCGAATCACGTCGAGAATCTTGCTCATCTTCTGCGCGGCAGATTGTCGAGTGCGTGGCGTTGACTCTTTATTTGGTACAGGAGATTGTCCTGGTACATCAGAGGGAGTAGTGGTGGTACTCGGTGGTCCATGGCCTGTACGAACGGGTGTTTCTGGTGTCGTTCTGTGCTGTGGGTTCTCGGACAACCTGCGTACAAGGTTGTCCATATCGAAGTGAACGAGGAAATAATTGCAATCATCATTATTTGCCCCATCGATACCAATCGCTGTAGGACAGTGGAAACTGAGACGCAGTACCAGAGGGTGGGAATAATATACTGTTCAAGGACATCGGAACCTCGGGAAAACTCGGGAAACCCTTCAAAGAGAGCTCTTAACACCGTGTTATCGCCTATGGGGGACCCTCTGCCAGGGGCCGCCAAATTGGGGCAGACCTTACATCAGAGGATCGATTGTCATCCTCGCGTTAGGTCGGCTATGGAGACTACTGGCGCGGCCTGTGCCAGGTCTCTAAGACCGTCTAAGGTACATGTGATTTTGCTGATGTCAACGCATGCGCGCGGGTCTCAGTAACGTATGGCCCCGGAAAGAGCATTCTCTCCGCCGTATACAAAAGTGCAACCGATATGGCAGGACTATCA
>MU277284.1:46726-63185 GCA_022160305.1 Artomyces pyxidatus | reverse complement strand
ATAGTCCAAGATGACCCGGCGAAACGCCCGACCATCGACAAAGTAGTCTCCTACAAGCAGACTGAACGAGGTTGATGAAACGACGATCAACCTCAGTACAGTCTGCCTGCAGACGCGTTGCCTGAACCGTAGCTCACGATTTCCCACGACCTGCACCGCGTCCCACGGTCGCCTGTTTTTCCCACACGCTTCTCAAGAGCTCTGCTCTCTGCCATTCGACGTCTACTCACCGAAACTCCCTAACTGTTCCCTTCACAGAGGAAGGATAGCCCAGTTGACTATTCTCAATTCGTTTTGCGAGGCATCCGGGCATTTCTAGTGCTCAATACAATCCTCAATTAGTCTCGTGTCGTCTTGCAGCGGAGAAAGTCCCGCCCTTGAGCCCATGAGTACCCCTCAAGGCCTCACCACTTACTCTCTTCATTTTCCTTTCTAAATCACTCGCTACTACCGCTGAGGTCCATACCGAGGCTATACACACCTCGTGCGCCCTCCATTCAAACCGACCGGTACTATTCGCGCTCAGCTAGGCTCACCCGCCTCTGTCTGTGTCAGGATCCCGCTCTTCTCTCCCTCAGACTCTTGGACAGATTGAGCTGGCTGTATGAGAGAGTCCGTGGGCAGCACACTGACAGTTTGCCAGTTCTCTTGCCCGTGTACACGAAGCTCCTCTCATGAGCTTACAGACATAATTTGTGTTGAAACCAAGTGAATCCCGGCCGGGGAGCTCTTGAACGTCCACTGAGTAAACTCAGGGACCGAGTGGAGTGGAGTTTATCGCCCTGTGCTGGCGTTGAAGGAGTATACGGAATAATTCGAATGAAATCGAATAAATAAAGCGTGTCGCGCGTTCATCACGTGAAAGTCTTAGCGCCGACAGCTTACAGTTTGAGATCTCCTGATTGGCTGACGCGCCGTTCAACACCTCGCGTCTGCTCATCACGTGCTCCGCTGATTGCCGAAATCGTGAGCTACGGTTCGAACGATACAAGTGCATGCAGACTATCGACAAAGTCGTCGGTCGCTTTGCGAAGATACGCGCTTCATTGAGCACGTGGAAGCTCCGTCGCCGGTTGGTCAGTCGGAACAAATTCCTCCCCGTCGCGTGGCCATACCGAGAAGCCAAGCAACTAGTCCGTGCTATTGGTCACATTGCTGCGCAATATAAGGCCGCTACCGACCCCTGATGGATGTGTTGTTTGAGGTCATTCCGTTCATTCTTATTTCTTTGTGCCCCTCAAACGTGACGATACTGCAGTGTGCATAATGACAACATTTATCAAACAATTGGACGACATCTAATTATACTCTGCTCTCGTCGTCT
Organism: Artomyces pyxidatus; assembly: GCA_022160305.1. Lineage (NCBI taxonomy): Eukaryota > Fungi > Basidiomycota > Agaricomycetes > Russulales > Auriscalpiaceae > Artomyces > Artomyces pyxidatus. The sequence goes on along the minus strand of MU277284.1, from coordinate 61,861 downwards.
TTTTGCTCCCTCAGCCTTGGCTGCGATCTTCAGTGTGCCGTCCAAGACACCGGCGTGTGGCGAGCATGAATCGGGGCGTCGGCCTAGAGCACGGTGGCCGAAGGCCTGTGTCACTTGGCGACCGAGAGTGACTCTCCCACCTCCCAAATCTCGGCACATCCCATATGAAAGCAGCTCCAGATTGTCTCCAACGCGGCCAACGGCGCGAAATTCCTGGAGAAGAGGCGTAGTGAGACAAGACCAGATCTAGGGTTAGGTGCAATCACGTGCCAGTCTTCGCACGGGGCAGGTGCGCGCCGCCACTCCGAGTCGCCACTGCAGCGTCTCATGTTGGCGAAGCTCTATGGTCGGAATCTCTCACAAAGCTACAAGATTGGAGCAGTCTTCTATGTCTTCCATTGACACTGCATTTCCGGATACTCTACAGCCGCCGCAATATTACTTCATCGCGCTTGCAAAACTCGCAACCATGCCTCCCTCCCTCGAGACCTTGCAGCTTATCGCAGACTATGTAGAATCTAGCGTTCTCCTTTCCCTCAGCTCTCTGAGCACGGACCTATGCGTCGTCGCGACACCGCTGTCATTCTGAACACTGATATACGGTCAAAAGAGTACACACGGCGTGCTGCGGATGCTGCTAGGCAGAAGTCTTCATGCATAGACACGCAGTTCGTGTACGTGCACTGGTAAAGGAGACGGGGAAACGGTGAGTCTAATTTTTCTCTTCATAATACCCATATCCTACCCTGTCCTCCGCAACTTACATCTGTCTATTACAGTTACGCCGTCTCCAATTTCGGTGCACGAGGAAGACCAGCAAGCGCCGCAAAACCTCGTCTTGCCGACCTCGCAGCTGGGTTTCCTTCGGGGACTGCACACCATCTCGTTGACATTTTTAAGGAACGCTGGCATGAACAGAACGCCTCCCATTGACGTGCCATCGCCGGAGGTGTGGGTCCGGCGCAAAACCTTCCACGCACTCGCCTCGCTCCCCAACATCCCCATCCTTCGAGCATCCATCTCTCACGACACGACAATATCCCTTCGAAGGCGAACGCGACTCTGATCTCTCCCTGCCCAAGCTTTGTCGCCTTCGTTTCAGGGCTTAGCCAGCTGCAGCTCAGTACAAGCGGAATCCCGCCAGTCTTGATGAACCCTGTTATCAGCTTCAACACAGGCGGCCTCGGATTGCTCTTGCGCGCGCCAGCGAATACGCTCACCTTCCTGACACTGCTATAGGCCCAAGACGTCCCAGGCTCTGTCCTCGCGGGGTTGCGCCGGCCCCGTCTGGCGTAAGTCGTCCTGGAACAAATCCTGGAGCCACCCGCGCGGACATAGGTAGGCACTGCACCCTGTGGTAGCCGTAGCTGAATGTGGCGGAGGCTTGTATGGGAAGATATCTGCGGGGTGGCGCGATGGCCTTCCGGTGTGCGGTGGCCCACTCGGGATGGGTCGTGCACTCGTGGTTGGAGACATGCGCTTCACGGGCAGCACCCAGAGGAACGTCCTGAAACTGAATGAGGACACGCGAGGCGCACGCGCTGGAAATTCTCATGTAGGCCGAGGGCGCGTAATGGATGGGGCTGTTTAACAGTGCGTTTCTGTATATTCTTTCTGGCCCAGTTACTTCGTCATGGACTTCTGGCTGTGAAGAGGCCTCCAGCGGCAGAATATTACGGAGAATGAGTCAAATAGAAGGTGATAAGAACTGCCGTTTCCTTGCCATCATATCTCTAATAATATCCATCCTGGACGCAGCTATCTCCTTGTGATGTGGCTCATGGCATCGCCAATGTTTGCACGCGAGAGCCAGCAGGCGGTCAGGGTTTATTCGGAGTATGTTTTTCACGCTCCTCGGATCATGCCCGATTTGGCGGGGAAAGAGGGAGATTAGGGTGCTCGTCGCAGCCCTAACTACCCCGACGCCATAGCCGCGTGACTTGGCAGAGCACACCATCTCGGGCTGCGCGTGCGAGTCAGGTCAACAGCCTAGGGGGTTTTCCCATGAACTTGCAGGAAAGTCACCGGCAGTCAGAGGATTAGAGCTGTGGTATGGACCTCGCATAGACATAAACAAGTCTCGTGGAACTGATAAGAATTTTGGTTCAGGAAAGGCAACATCGTGAAGCATTGGGAGAGTATGTATGTGTGTATCTTGAAAGTGCCCCTGTCCCTCCCGTCGGAGGCGTGGGAACCGATGGATGTCTCATCTTCCAAACGAGATAAACTTCCTATCGCGATTTCGCTCTGTCCGTGATCGCTGGTGGCGGTACCTGTCATGCCGACCGGACGGTACTCACGATTAAATCCACTCTGAGGTTCTTTCCATGCCGGTGTGTCCGGATGCTCGTCTATCGTTCTGTCTTCCTTCTCCTGCGAACTGACGTTCCGAACTCCACGATGCGCGATTGGTCGGCATTCAGTTCTCGCGCCGCCAGCGGCCTCTCACATCCTCCGATGGACAGCTGCGAAGTCTGACTGATTGTTGGGACTGTTCGATACGTACCATACGCGGGAGTTGTCACTCTATATTTTCTAGGTCCATCAAGCTGGTACTGATACCGTATGAGCCACCCGATCATCTCTAAGGGGATTCACATTGCTTTTTTTGTGGGTAGAGCCTTGGAATTTGGAGCTGATGCTAACAGAGTATTTTGAACATGTTTGTTGACAGGGAGACAGAGTTACGTGGCTACATTAATATGCATGCGCTAATATTGCAGACTTTGAGCTCGAGCTCGGGCTTCTCGCAACCTGCATCATTCGCAACAAATTGAAAAATGCCTATATCTTCTTCACGCCCACCATCCGAACGCACAGCAATTCAATGGAAAAGCTCGACGTCACGATCCCGCCTGCTCCTTACGCAGAGGACCCATCTGACGATGTTCCAGTCAAGACGATGTATCTAGCCGATACGTATACAGCATCGCATTATCGCTTGATTCGATACGGGAGCCAGAGGTAGTACTAGGGGCGCGACAGGGCGTTGAGGCAGGTTGCCGCGCCCGTCGGTATCTATGTGTCGCCGCTGCGTCCCAGGCCTCCTGTCGTCAGATTTGGTAGCCTCCCGACTGTGATATATTCTTGAAGCGACGCAACAGCGGACATTTATTGAGCGGTGGTACGCTGACAGGCATATTGCGCCGCTGCTCGGGCTTTGGCGGCACTTGGTCATGCGCCTGATGGAACATATAATGTCTTCATGTGCTGCAATACAGTTGCACGGTACTTTCGATTGAGCGCGGCCTGCAGGGCACCCGATTTACTGATACTGTGTTCCTATCCGAAGGCGCAATAGATGAGGTATCAGTCGTGTATGACTCTGTTCCTCGGAAAGCCGTCCGCAGAACGACGTTGGGCATACTGGCGAAGAGTCAGGTTAAGCCTTGGGACTCTATTTTCTCCATTACTTCACGGGAGGTCGAGCTGGCCCAGATCTGACCGAGCATGTGGCGTCGATCTTAGACTGTGCATGGCGCCAGACCTTGATCGATGATCCGGTTGGCAGTTGCGGGGAATCCGCGGGGCAGCGGCTTGCTTCGTCTCCAAATACACACCTTGACAGTGAGCAAACAGTGACATACCTTTACCAGCTTTACCCACCGAAGAGTCAAGCTAGTCAAGATGAGGGATGGCATATGTCGGCGGTACTGGGAAAGGGGATCGGATGAGGCTACGGTGGGCAACAGGCTGTGACAAACATATGCCGATAGAATATTTTGGCCGGGGATAAGACGCGGTGCGCGCAAGCCACCGACGATGTGCGTCGCTGCGGAATCAGAATCGGGGAACATCGCAGGCCCGTCGAGGATGCTGCTACTTAGCAGCAGCTACTACTGGATGGAGCGACGCGGACGCCGATCATGATCATGATCATAACCAGGCACTCGCCTCGATCAGTTACGAATTATACCATGCTCTACCGCCGCCCGCTTGTCGCACCCATCCTCCCCTATCGTCACCTCCACCTTCGAACGTTCTGTGGCGTCTGTCGCACATGCTGCAACACGGATATCTTTCGCCCGGTGCCATGCACGACGTCCTGCTGCTGGCACCAGAGCTACAATGGAGTAGGATGAATCGATGGAGTATCCTCTCCGACTCGACTCGGACGAGTCATGACAATTGTCCTCATCATACTTGTGCTTATACCTACCTTGTACCTACCTCCAGATTCTCCAATCATCCGAACCCCCTGGGTGAGCTTGCAGGCCTCCACCGGTGGCTCACGCCGGTACCGTCGGTAAGCGTAGCTGCCACGTCTTCAACCTGATTCAGTCTCATATCACATCTCAGATATCCGATCTCGTTCGCACCGACACGTTTCATCTTACGATCTGGCTCGGCGGTATGTGTGCATACGTCCTTCGCGGGTATGAAGTCGCTCGCTCTCCATGCTGTTCGTCTGTCGCATGGAAAATTTCTCACTTCTCACCTCCTGCTGAACTGCGCTCCATGACAGTGCTCACACGGCCTGAGCAATTGGCCGACATCTGATCCCCGACAAGCAGAGTATCGCGCATCCTCCGATGATGGGCCATGCCCGAACGATAGCTTGCAATTTGGACAAGATTGGAGGCCGTGATAGCAGGAAGTTCTGATGAATCGTTATGGGCTCTGTGGTTTCGGGTCCGTGGCGCGCAGCATGGCGGTGTCTGGGTAACATGGTGCTGATCGCGAGGCGCAGATCGCGATCTATACGGTGCGCCGAGTGCATACTGACATGATCTATCCCGGCTGGAGAGGGAAGACGCAGATATAAGAAGAGGGACATCAACCCACTTCCCTCCAGCATTTTTGTGACCCAAGTACTTCCTCTTCCAAGCTCCAGACCTCTCACCCACTACCAGCACAATGGACGCTTTCAAAGACATGATGTCGGCCGCTCCTGTCAAAGACATACAAGACGACATTCCGGTGGTCGAGGACGATGGCACTAGCTCGGGACCGCCCCCCTACTGCACGATCGCCTGATGACCTGTACGTGTATCATACGTATCACCTCTTCAGTACACGTTGATGCTCATGACCGATTCGCACTGTAGACCATCGTCGCACGCCAGTGCCGTCATCATTTCGGGGTGCTAGTCGTATTCCCATCCTTGAATCTTGTGCGTGTCATTGACTTGATTTGAACACTCAATGCTCATCTTCCACAGCGTATCCTTTCATTCTCTCGTATATCTATTTGACGACGTCTTTTTATCGCCTCTTCTGTGAAGAGGGTTTCTGCGTTCAACCATGGCTAGTGCTGCTGTTGGCACCGCCAGCGAGACAGGTAAGGACGTCTCGTGATTGGCAGTCAAAATAGTGCGCTGATCGCGAGTCTTCGCAGCGATGCTGTAGATTGTAGAGTAGACCACTGTCGACTTTGTAATGTGCTAGACATTGTTGTTCTCTTTCCCTTTAGAACTGTCTGCCAGTGCGCGATCAGAGTCGGTGAATGCTAGATAAGAATGCGTGGTGTATCAAGTCAGAGTCGTATTTGTGGAATCCTGACTCTCCCTCTACTCTCTCTCCGTGTTTGGAGGACGCTTGCGCATTCCAGGGCGGACGGCGTCGGCGGCCCGGTGATCGATCGGGACGGAACTGTGGCGACGCTTCCTATCTTGGGTTTGACTCTGTCGGACCGCGCCACATACCCAACGCAATCCACTTTTCCAATCGTGCTCTTGCCTCTAAGGACTTGACACTGGAAGAAAACACTAACAGCGCGCCTAGCCTTTCCCATTAGTCTTCAAGGCATCTTAATGGGTCCGTACAGCGCGTTCCTTCCCACTCTTCTAGCCGACCCCAGCAATCCATCTTCACGCAAGCGCGATTCCTATTGTCTGCATCTGAAGAAGTCCCTGTTTCTCACGTTTGGGGCTGTCCTTTGTGCTGTGGAAGATGCTTGGTCTTTGGAGGTACGTGCTGCATATGCTGGAGGTTGATACAAGCCGTTCAAGTTCACGTGCGGGCACGACATCGGGGCTCTCGCGTTGGGGAGGAGCCGAAACACGGTGGATGAGATGTGGTGCCACTGGAGAACATTCTTTCGTGCCCTGACCCTGAGGAGGGCTCCGCGACAATGCGGCCTCCACGTTTTGTGTCTGGACAGGTCTGGTTCCCTTGGACATGGATTAATCGTGCAACTGCGTCTCGTCACATGTCCATGCAGGACACCGCTTGCCCGGGATGTCCCCGATGCGCCAGCTCTATCGGGGGCTTGCAACGCATCTGGGCATGCCGACTGGACGACACAGCAGACCCACTTTTCGAGTGAGCTGTTAAGTGAGCAGCCGTCGGCGTTGCTTTTCTGAGGCGCAGGTGCCGGTCAAGCGATGCTGGCGCACCGGTCATCCAGGAAGTTTTTTCCGGGTGTCCGGAGGTTCAATCGTGTCTGCAGTCGCTGGCTTGCTGCCTGGTCCGCGCGCCATCTTTGCAGACGTGTGCTCACTCGATGGCGCTGCCCATGCGGATGCTATGGATCGGGTGCTATGGCGCTCAGCTGGGCTACCCCTGCAGCAGGTTGCGGCAGCCGGCGATGTGTTGCTTCGCGGAACCGGGATACTATTGGTGCATATGGCTAAGCCTGTGTCAAGCCTGTGTTACCAGTGTGCCATGTTCCCGCTCGTCTGCGTCGACCGTCGCCCCGCGCGTACACTGTGCGACCTTGTGCAACCTATTCAATTTGACTGTGATCGACAGCTTGAAGTTAACGCAGCTTCTCGGTGTCTCATCTAACCATCCAGATCTGGCGTCATACACGATCAGAGACGGCCTGTTGATATATGCCGTAAGTGAGATCCCATCACGCAGATGTCTCGAAGCGACGGTCCCGCTATTTTCTCACGCTACAACATGCGCTTCTCGAGGAAACATCGTACGCGCGAAGCACAAACACAGTCTCCAACCACTGACAACCACGCAGTGCAAGATCATAGCGCACGGCTTCTAGCAGCACATCGCGGCCTTCCTCGTTGTCCGCCACGGTCGGCTCGTCCCATCTGCATCTTCGTCGTCCGGCGCTTCCCCTGTCCACACCCCAGCCCCTGTTCAGTGAGCATCCACGCGCAATCAGCTCAGAGTCACCGACGTCTGAGCTGGGTGCCCGCGCGGCCCACACCATCTCGAATGTACAGGACCACTCACATCGGGCTAGGATGCTTGTGCTCCGCTGCGCAGTGCGCCCTTCACTCCGCCCGTCTCGCCGTGAGCAGCCGCACAGCCTTAAGTTGTCGGGCCCTGTGCGTGTTGCATTTGACCTATTGCGTATTTGCCCTTCATACGGGGTCATATGTCGATTTTGAAGGTAGTCAATCATCATGTGCGGCCTCAACTAATCTTGGTGATCCTTGGGAACAATGATCACAGGAACTCATGACTATCGTGAATTTAACGGACCCGGAATGGACGCTACCATTACCTCTCTCGCTGTCGGCTGTCTGGACGCCTCGCCTTCTCCCTCGCTTGCGACCCGTCCCTCCAGTTCTGTGCCTTCTGACCCATGGATAAATCGTAAAACCCTGTTCTGGGACTTGGGTTCTCTGAGGCGTTTGAGCAGTTCTTTATCGGGCCGCCAGCTCGCGTGCCTTCAATGACCGCCAATTTTGTAGCGGAGGTGCCCCCAGCGCCTTGAACCTGCCGGTACGGAGGACGCGCGTCCAGTGGAGAGTAGCTGAGGCGATGCGCGGACGGGGCTCGAGTCGCGCAGATAACGCGCCGCTGGTCTGCACGAGACTGGCCGGGGAGGTGGAGGGCAGGTCGGTCGCGGAGATACTGCCGTGATACATTGCATTTTCGGCGTAGGCGATACACTATCTAATAGCATTCGTGTCAGCTTCATGTCTTCCGTCGTGGCAAAGACGCTCCGTACACTACGTATTATTACATTACTACACAATTCTCGCTATACATGAAACATCCACTCACGCGTATCTGGTTGAGGCATATTCCTGGGCAATGATTATGTGCACGAGACATCTCGCAGAGTCTTGCGGCTATCTCTTCAGCGTTCCCGGAACAGCCCACCACTTCAAACCGCACGGCCTCTTCTCGGTCAGCTCCGCTTGAGCTGAGCGCTCTGTGCGACGGAGTCTCGCAGTCCTGTCCTTGGTCTGCGTCCCACATTCCTGTTCCAACCCAACGTGAGACACCTGGCGACATCATGGTCATAGACACGCAGAAGACCATGCGCGCAAGAACAAGACTCGGGTGTGAACCAAGCATCAAGCTAGATTGTGAAAGAGCGTACGTACGACAGCGGTAGCCTCTGGTGCGCCAGCGCAGAGAACATGGCGATATGCACGAATAGCATGGTAGAACACGCTATATCGCGAGTCCATGTCCTTCGACTCCCACACGCTACACACAACCCTCTGTCCAGTGCTCCCCTAGCCCACTTCTTAAGCAGACTGCCAGCGCGGTGGACGAGCCGGCCTCCTCCCACAGCTGTTGCGAGGATCCTGCCACCTTCTGAGTAGTAGTACGGAAAGCGCAATGGTCATTGGGGAGGGCTTTTGAGAACGTGGGAAGGTAATCGGGAAGCGAGCGCGTGGTACTTAGATGTTCTCTCCAGATGGATGCAAGATAATTCAGAGGAAGAGCGAGTACAGCAAACAGCGAGCGTCGAGAGATTCGGATGCCAGCCGCCGTTCCCACGCTCCCGGCCCACGCGCCCCTGCAGTTACGGTAACGCATGTCGTTGTAATAGCCTGAAAAGCATATGGCGGTAGTTGGGCGGTAGAGAGCGGTCAGCAATGAAGTACGATTTGAGTACTTATCCCCAAGTATGGTGACCCTTCCTTGACTCTTCCAGAGGTTACAAAGGTCGTGCTACCCGGTGCTACTGTACGTCCACCAACACCTATCGCTGCACAGACCGTCAATGTATCAGGTGTATCAGGTGGATCGCGCGTACATAAGAATTACGCAGGCAATCATCCGAGTTGTCAACTTCTTCTTCTCCATCGACGACGCCGTTGCAGGGGAATGAGAGGGGGAAAATGAAAGTAAAGAGAGAGAGCGACGGGCTACATGATATAGAGAACCAGCAGAGTCCCTCGGACAGCCCAATAATCAGATACGTCTTTTGAACTTGAACGGAAAAAGGCTATCTGCGGATTGTCCCACAAGAAGGCGGACAATTCGACTGTGATGTTGGTGTGCGTCACAGGAAGGTCTCTTTGCAATGCCCGATACACTTCGCGACGAGCCAGGACGTATGGACGACGGAAAGCGCGTTGAATAGCGCCCTGGATCTAGCACCAGACCTGCTTCTGAGATTCGTCGCAATTTCAGATGGTATACGCCCACGCATCTATGATTTTCCCGGAGAATGGGTGGCACTGGACGCACATCAACACAAGTAATTATTGACAGCCAGCGCACCGAAGACGCACCTGTGCGAATAGTACTCCATTTTCGCAGATCCAGGCAGCCACTCCAATGCCTGCCATGCCGCCTGGGAGCGGGGTCTCCGTGGCGATGCACGGTAGCGTCGTACGCAACGGCCCAAAGTCTGAGCCCGTATGTTCTGCGTCCACTTCGGCGCCATGCAGCACGGTGGCGGAGCCACGTGCGAGAGCCCGCGCGACGCGACGCGGGGAGTAGTCCAGCACAGTGAGCACTCCGGCGTCATTAGGCGCAGATCGCCGATACACAATGGCCCGGCGCGACCCACTGATCGTTCCCATCATCGTGATCCGTGGCAGAACCGTGACGCGCGCCCCGTCCGTGCCCCATGCGTCCCAGGGGACGGTGACAGTGGGATTTCCCGGAGATACAGGATGTGCTGCGATGTACCGGGTGAGGGTGCATGCCGGAACGTCGATGATGAAGTGGTCTTGCCGGTCGCGGTTCATGGTGGAGAGTACAATGGAGATCAAACGGTCGGCAGGGTCAGAGTAGAAATATCCGTGAGGCGAGGGTTCGGTATCGAGGGGGCACGTGCGTAAGTACGCAAAAGTCACGCTGTACTGCATGAATTCGGGCAGGGTGAAGGTATAGCATGACGACGGTGCTGGACTAGCAGGCCCGAGTGGCACGACGGACAAATGAGCTAGGTTGGCCAGATTCCGTCCACTAGTCGCCATGTAGAAGATATGTCGTCTGTCTAGAAAAAACAGAGAAGTAAAATCGAGAGGCATCCCTGATGTCTAGGGCATGTGAATTTGCAAGGATTGTAGTAAATCGGAGACTCCTGGGGCTCACCTCCACAGTTCCGGTCTTCCAGTTTCGCAGTCTGGGTTGGCGTAATGGTCCGTGGTCTGCCTCGAGAAGGAAGTCGCCACATATGTCATGGACACGGGCTGTAGCGGCTACGCCACCATTAGCCAAATATGCCAGAGGATGGAGTTCACCATTCGACATCAAACGGACTTGTGTTCTCGTCGGACGGCTGTACGCAGAGCGGGTACGTCACGAAAATCGGCGAAACAAAAAGAATTGGAACATACGAGAGTGGGCCTTCACCGACGATGATGACCCCCTGGGCTGAGTCAAGCTTGACATTGGAAAGACGCAATGTACCGGGGACTACGTGGACGACATGGTGTTCGTCGATCGTGCGCAGTTTGGATGGAAGCCGCTGCACGCATAGCCTGGACACCACATCCACAGTCACGAAAGAGCCTCTGTGCAGTAACACGAGCGTGTCGCCTGAGACTGAAAAGGTAGGTTTGTACCCTACGAGGTGAGAAAGCGCGACGTTTCCTGTCCATAAGAGCTTCTTCCACGCAGCTGTGTAGAGCTGGAGGCGTTTGAGGCGTTCGGTAACGGGAAGGGTATGCGCGCGGCGCGCGCTTTCGAGCATTCCACATGCGAAGAGCTCGAGCGCGTATTGTAAGGAGACCGAGTTCGCGATAAAAGTGCGCAGGTAAAGGCAAGTCTAAAGAAGGAGGGGTCAGTGGATCGGGTGCGGACATAGAGGTAACGTACGGCGTTGCAAGCGAGTAGGTCTCTGGCATGCAGCATCTCCAGGATCCCAAGGAGGATCTCGTTCGGAAGGAGTCGCAGAGCGTTGTGCACCATTGTCGCATGCACGTTGCTGGCCAATGCAGGGCTCTAGATTGGAAAGTTGTAGGGGTCCTAGATGCTCGTGGGAGCAAGTGGACGTAGATACGGATATCCAGAGCCTACGATGGTTCAAGGAAGTAGATATTTACTCTGCCTCTGGGAGACTGAGTCGGTGGACGTAGTCTGCATTCTGACGCCGGGGGCTTAGTGCTAGGTCGGTCAAAACAGCGGACTTCGAATTCCAAGTGGCGTCTCTGCGCCAGGCCCTTGTAGCGGAGTTTCAACCACTGTGGCTCCCCGACATACCCGAACGCGATTGCTGCAGAAAGACCCACGTCCCTCGCGGTGAGGGCTTCAAAACCCTCAAAAATAATATCTAGCGAACTCTCTCTACCTTTTGGTGGATATATTGAGCTCTCGATGGGGTCTGCCGTACATCCGTCAGCATCTACTGTGATATGTGGACATGCATGAGGATTCCCGTCTTCGCAACAGGTCCGTTCCGATACGCCAGCAAAAGGCGCTCTGTGATATGTTTAATAAAAGCTATTTACGCGTCCTCTGAGTCTCTACTACCTCTGGGGGACTGTTTAATGCGTGAAGACACGACACGGCGCGGTGCGACGCGTCGCACAATACAGCGCACGTGACTTGCCGTTGATGGCCGAGAAATTCTGGCCGACCTAGCGCTAAGACCCGCCCTATAGAACGCAGACGTCAGATACGGATATCCGGAGCCTGCGCAGGTTCAAGGAAGTATCTACTCTGCCTCGGGGAGACTAGGTGGACGTTGAGATCGCAGTGGTAGTCTCAGAATCAGCCATGTCGGCATTTCGGCAAACAAACCTTTCGGCAACTCCCGCCAATTTTCTGCTCGCCGAGTCCAAGCAGAGTCCGAGCAGGTCTTCCAAGTACTATCTCCCCTCGCATCTGTCCTCTCGCTACACTAATACTAGTGAATACACCGATGCAGCCCTACCAGCTACTCTTCTTATTCTCAGACGGACGCGCGAAACCTTTGGCAGAGTGAGAGGCCTGTGTCGCATGCGGTACAGCCTATGTGCAGGTGCGTGCGTTTTAACTTCTCACAAAGATTGTTGACCCATCTCCAATCCGCTAGTGCTCGGAATTTACAACTCCTACCCGCATTCTGAACCATGGTCCCCACCGTGGATCTATCCGATCCACGCCAGTCCCAGCGTCGACCCACCCGCCGCTCCCGCGACCAACCCGCACCCCAGATACCTGCTCTCTACCCAGTCTCTACCCTTTGTCTCTCCTCGCACATGGCACACTATCATATACCCCGCCTTCAATAGTACTCCTCGGCTCCCCCGCCAACCTCTTCTGGGTCCTCCACCACCCCCGAATAGGATCTCGGCTTGGATGTCGCAGAATAAGGAGGGTTGCTGATGACCGCAGCAGGAGGACTCGGAGGGCATGTGGCGTGCTGGCGCACAGATTTCCGACCTGGATGGTGCGCGTGCCTCGGCCGTGACACAGGCCGGGCGGAGTCGCTGCGCGCCCGCCCGCCCATCACTCACTTGTAGCCAATTCTGCTGTTCCGGATGCCAGTTGGCTCATTCCACGATTTGCGAACACGATCATCGACCGTCGGATTGCTCTCCTGTTTGGAGAATATCTACGACTTTGTCTTCGCTATGGTGTTTGTTGCGACCCTCTTAGACCGCCGTCTTCGCAATGTCTTCGTTCCACCTGTTCCATTCAACCCATGTTATCATAGTCCACCACAGAATCGGATCGCGCGCCGCTCCCTCTCGGTAAGGCGAACGCCAAAAGCAAGGTCACGCTGTACGCAAACGGATACCATGGCGATGATCATACCAGCCTTCGCCGACGTCGGCGAATGGAGAACTCACCTCTCGAAGCACTGAAGCACGCAGGAGAGCGCAGGAGCCCATGCGATCGTCGCTGCCAGTCTCGCCTGGCCTGAGGCTTCCTATCACGCGAGCCTTCGAGCGAGCGAGCGATCCGCGCACGATGGTCAGTCTCCAGCAGCAGTTCGACACACTGACTGTGTCCCCCCTCGCCGAGCACTTGTCGACCCCTGCACTCCGAAACAAGCGGGTCGTGCTGATCCTGGACGCCCTGGACGAATGTCCCCTAGATCTACGCACAGATATTCTGCACGCCATCCGGCTTACTCAAACTCGTCTTCCCTCGAATGTCAAGTGCTTCGTCACGAGCCGCCCGCAGTCGGACATCGCGTCCGCCATGGAGACCATGCGTGCATCTGGTCTTTCAATTGCGATCGCTACTAGAGAAGCCCATGACGATGTGAAGTCTTTCATCACAGCTGAGCTGGGCCGTATCCGCGAGGCCAAGAAGTTGGCGAGTGAATGGTCGGAAGCGCAATTCGCGCAGGGTGTGGACGCGCTCTCCCACCGGGCAGCTGGCTTGTTCCAGTGAGCCCGAGTGGTATGCACTTTTTTGACCGACGCCAGGTTCAGCCCGCGCAGCGTCATCGACAAGATCTTGGATTTAGGCCCGGAGGCTGAACCCGAGGCGAACCTGGACGCACTGTACCTGGAGGCTTTGAATATCGCACTTCCCGACACCGCACACGATTCAGAGCTTCAAGCTGCTTACAAGACCGTCGTTGGGCTCATTGTCACGGCCCCTGATCCACTTCAAGTCTCGTTGATTGGCGAGCTCTTTGGCATGACTGAAGAGTCTGTCCGCCGGCTACTCGCCGACCTCGGGTGCGTCATAACCATGGATCACTACCATTCACTTGTCGGCATTTTGCACCCGTCCTGTTACGCCTTCGTCACCGACGCGAGTCGCTGCGCAGCCCAGCCTTCTACATCGATCCCGTAACTGCAAAACAGCGTACGGACGATGCGTACAACACGCTACTTCGCGCGTCTCCGACTCAGCAACAACTTTTTGAACGGCATTGCCGCGTGGCCCCCTGTCGACTCGTATCCGGAACTCCCTGCACGGGAAAACTGGATCTATGTCATTCCCCTCATGATGGCGTCCATCCTCTTCGACTCGGACATACCCTCCTTCCTCGCCGACTGTGTCTTCTCCAAGCTGGATGCTATGACGAAATTCTACGAAGGGATGAGCTCCGTCCAGCTGTTCACCGCATGCTTTCATCTCACCGTATGTGCTGTTGGATGACAGACGCGCGTTCAGTCCCAACTAATATTGGTGTTATCCGGCAGGAGTCCAACGAAGTCCAAGTCCCTGTTCAAGTCTGTTCCGCAGCCTGATGTACGGTCTCCAATGTCTGGAAATAGGCCAATGGACGCTCCCGCTGGCGCGCCCGCCATCCGCCATCTGGCTGTGCTACGGCCTGCACAACTGGCGGTCGTTGAAGCAGGAGCACCCAGGCCGGCAGCCCAGCGAGGAACTGCGGAACCACATCCGCAACTACAAACATGAAAATGCGGCGGTTCTACAACCTAGGTGCGGGCCGGGAGACACGGAGTAGGATGAACGGACCCCAGGCGACCTCCGAACCCCTGGCGTGAGGCGGAACTTGAATGCGCGCGTCGCTGAGGCCTGTGGCGGCGTGGCGCAACTGGCGCGGAAAGAGTACAAGAACGAGCTCGAAAATGCACGTGTAAGTGCTAGTGAATGCGTAGTATTTTTAGCGGCACCCAAGCAGCACCTGATGGAAACTATTACGGTACTGAAGGGACACCGTTGTCGTCCATGTGGGCCAATACAGTTGCACAGCACTTACGATCGAGAAGCGCAACCTGATCTTCTTGATATCTTGTCACGATCTTATTGACAATAATGATAGTCCGTGCATGACTCCGGTCTCCGGCAAACCATTTCTCGGAGGACGTTGAGCTAATATTCTGGCAAAGCTCTGTAAATTTTCGGTCTGGTGCACTCGATCTTCACCCTTGTTGTATGAGGGTCCCGAGCGGACAAAATTATTAGGCCTTCGATCTTGACCTTAGAGTTGAGCTTATGTGTTAAGCTTATCAGAGATTGACATCTGAGGAAGTAATTCGGCGTCGGGCCACCCGATTTGGGACTACGTCGTCGGCCCTAGGCATGGCCGCCTGGCAGCTTGTTCGACTTTGCCCGGATAACTTCAATCTACCAAGTAGTTGAGACTATGCATTCTACTACTTAGTGCATATATGT